>JAQSVH010000002.1:7889979-7907442 GCA_029448705.1 Adansonia digitata
AGCATTTGATTGATTCAATTATAGCAAACTATCTTCCAAGGTTTTTTAGTCAGTACTAGGGATAGGGATGGCAATAGGGATTTTTGTCTGTTTTATCTCTGATGCGACTTTCAAGTATCTCCACTCAATACTTGTCTCAAACCTCAATTAACTTGAGCTTTAGCACTCAGAACCTGATTTTGAAATGAAGAAATCCTTGACCCCAAACCGTACTGTGCAAAAACTTAAGCTCAATTTTTTAAAAAATCTATCAGCTATACAAAATACATGTGAAAAGTCTAGTAGAAACTACGGAATTTTAACTAAAATATTAAAAAAATTATAAAATTAAAAATATATATTTTAGTGAATATCCCGGGTTGGGTCAGGTTAGGTTTTATCTAAAACACTCTTAACCTGACTTCGAAACTTTCAATAAATAAACTCATTCCATCTCTAAACCCGATTGGAAAAAAAAAAAGACTTACCATTATACGATCAGTGGAATTGGAACCCGATAAGTTTAGGTAAAACTGCCGAGTCAGTCGCCTTTTTCTTTCCCCCTTTTCTTTCGTAGAATGTGAAGTTTCATAGATTTATATTCCTTCGTCATTGAAGAAATGCCTAAAATGACTGAAAAATCTACTAAGCTGCTTATTTAAAGTACAAATTTCCCTCTTCAAACGAGTATGTATATTTTCCATCACTAATAAAATCCCAAGACCCAAACTATCTGAGACGATGAGAATGATGGGCCATCAACAGGTAAACGCCAAAAATTAAGGATTAAACTCAAAGATTGAACCCTTGTATGATTATATAAAAATTTCGAACTTGGGCATTATTCCATGTAAACATAACATACAACCGAACACTTTATTATTATTATTGTTATTGTAAAGCAAAAAAAAGGTTTCAAATTCAATATACAAACCTGCAATTAACTGGTAGTTTATCGTCCACTGTCTAAAATCCTGTGGCATGTGAGATTTAATAATATGATTTGATTTGGTAATGGGTGTTATTGCGGTGGCTGGAACATTATGAGGAGTTAGTGCATGTGCCATTGATTTTCTCTTTATCTCAACCTTGGGGAGGAACCGATTTGAATTCAACTAAAACACAAATGAGACAACACTTTTAACTTAGTAGGGAGTGCCAAATTGTGATGTTAGAATCAGACTTCGGGTGGGATATTGTTTGTGTATTTTTGGATGTAAACAGATACTAAATTTCATTGGTTGGGACTCTACAAGGTTTCTTTTGCTGAGTTTTGATATCTCTTCTTCGGTAGATTTCATAATTTTGAATATTATACAAAAATATAACATATAAACACAACATATTTAATAAACATACCATAATTATTTTAATACAATACAACAAATATTCAAAAAACCAGAGACACAAATCCCAAACCCATGATATTAAAATCTTTCGAATCAAAACTGAAGAAATTGCATTTCTCAAATAACAAAATATCCAAAAATCTATTAATTGTGTTGCCTTCAAAAACTGCAAAACTGCAGATATCCTGAACAAAATTGAAATGAAAAGTAAATAAGTTCAACCTAGAAAAAAAACTTCGGATAAGTAATTTAGTTGTGGAAAAAACTGCAGCAGGCAGTGTGCATGTATAATAAAAGCAGATTAAGGATTTTAGTGTTTTGAGATCAGCATCCTATATTCAATCCTCTTCATCTGAATCAACACCGGCAGCAGCATTAAGGGTGTGTAATCGTTCGATCAACTTAGCTTTCCTTTCCTCGTATGTCAGCTTCTTCAAGTTGAACCTATGATAAGAAAACATGAACACAGTAAGATATACGTAAAGAAACTTCAATGAGTACAAGTTTCGTAACATCCGATCAAGTCAAACACAGCACATGAAAACCAACCTTTTGCGCTGATTAGGAGGCTCCTTTTCGGACTTCTTTGCAGTTGGATCAGCACGGATGGCGGCATGTACCTTCTTGTACAAGGACTCAATGTTATCTGCTTCAATTCCTCTCTTAATATACTCACTAAAATGAGACTGATACTTCTCTGGCTCATCTTCCATCAAAGTCTACAAAACAAACATACATTAATTAACAAAACCTATGATTTTTCTTTAACCACCCATGTCCAACGCATTTCAGGATATGGGTATAGGAATATGACCCTCAAATACATTAAAAAAAATAAAAAAAAATTGAACATGCTCGTGTTGGACACATAACCATATCCAATTCAGACACCCGAGTCCCAATGACAAAAAACAAAGCTATAAATACATATAATGATGTCATTAATTCAATAAAAGAGAGGTTAATTATGGATAGCATTTTTTTACCCTCATATACGCAGCAACATGGCCACCATAAATGTATTTGCGGTGAACCTCAGCATCAAGCTGCTTGCTATCCTTGGAGAACCCAGCAAACCTCTTGTCACTATGAGGAATATCCAAACCGGCATCCAATGCTCCCTGTTAATATGAAAGCAAATTCCATTAACTAAAAGGTTTCAGACTTCAGTAAATCAAAAGCTCTAATCCGCTAGATTAAATTGAAACTCTTAGGCCAAAACCAAAATTGAATGCTTAATGCATGCAACAAACACATTACAAAGGTAGAAAATTTCAACAAAAAAGGGATGGAATTCTTAAGATACTTCATAGAAATGAAATGGTTCTGAATCATACCTATAAGAAAATAGTAAACAGATACAATTGCAATTAGAGTTTTTACGATACCTTCAACGCACCAAAAACACGATTTCCAGTTGTTGTCCTGATCAGCCCTACATCGAGGAGAGCTCGGAAAGGCCTCCTCGTGTCAGTTGGCTCAACTGAGAAATCCTCTCCAGTGGCCTGGTAATATACAAACTGTCAATAAAGAAGCTAAGCGAAAACAACAGGATCAATTCTTTTTACCAGAATTATGATAGCAAGATTTTATGTGTAATACCTCCACATTCCCCTGATATTCATCATCCATTTCAAGCAACTTAAGGACACGACGTCCCAAAAGTAATCCGGTGCAATAAGCTGGCCAAATTTACCAAAATCACATGAGAAGTGAAATTGATTTATTTACACATGATCCAAGACGATAAGTAGCATACCTGCAGCATAGTTTGTAAGACCCACTTCAAGACCATAACAAGGAAGCTCATGCGAATAAGCAGATGCAAGAACCATATCACCAGAAATATTAGCAGAAACTATTTGTGCAGTGATATCTTTGTTGCTCTAATCACAGGGTTAAGGTTTGAAACATAAATAGAAATAAGTTACCAACTAGAAAATAACTCCAACTTTTTAGCCAAATGTTGAATAATAACTTCAATGAAAACATAACGATGAAAGAAAAGCACTCAAAGCAGACTTTATTAATCAGAACTCAGTAGATTACTCCTAGCTTCATGTCATAACATATGTCCAACACAAGTATCCACACCTGTGTCCACATATTTGGACATTGATATGGGGCATAATCCTTCAAATATATATAGAAAAACTTGGAAAAATTAAGCATACCCATACCCGACACTAATCCCATGTCTAGGTAGCATAGCTTAACTAGCTATGCTTAAGCAAAGTGAAACCCTCGTGGAAAATAAAAAGATTTATCAAATCTATGTTCACAAGGCTAAAAGTATAATAAGAAATTGTAAAAATATACAGCTTTTAGGATACATATCGCACGACAAAACGGTACTTGGGAGTGTTGTACTTGTTCTTGTCTTGATTGGTTAGACGAATCCTTGCCCGGTAGTCAGTTTTTCCCTCTACACAAAGTAAATTAAATCAAATCTGAAGGTCATTTCAAGGACCATAAGTCAACATTCCGAGCAGAACAGCATTTCTAAGAAAAAACACAAAACAATCACAAAGATAAGAATAAATACCTCTCCGCCTCTTGAATGGAACCTGAAACCGCTTAAAGTAAGCCTTAGTTTTCTGAGCCTTGACATAGGCCTACAATGACCAAAGAGAACATCCATTGTTTTAGCATTTTATAAAACAAATAGCAACCTAACCTTCTAATTTTTTGTACAAAATGACAAACCAAAATGAAATTAAAACACTGAAAAGCATATCCAACAGTGATTATTGGATGATCGAAAAAGACCCAGAGGGGAAAAATAATCAAATGCTGAGAAAAGCCATCAAATTTCACTATATTCAAGCAGTTTTAAGATCTTTAAAAAAAAAAAAAGTGAAATTTACATAAAACCCTTCACAAAGAAGAAGCTTTGTCAGTTAAAAAAAGAAGCACATTTTTAATACATGGGACAGTGTTGAAGTTGAAAAGGTTACCATAGTTGAAGCTTTGATCTGAAAGGGAGGGAGAGAGGGAGGGACGGCTAAGAGAAAAACAGAACAAAGGGAATATATATCCGGGGAAGTTCAGAACTTGAAAACCCCTAAGATGAGGCCGGGACGTACATCAACACCCTAACAAAGATGTCATTATTAGACTTTGCCCGTCGGTAGATCAGTTCGATTTTTTTAAAAACAAATTGATTTAGTTTGATACAAATTATTTATAGATTAGATAGTTTATTTAATCTGATTAAATTAGTTTAAGCTTAAGTCTTAATTTTTATATTTGAATCGGCCCAATTTAAAAATAATTTTTTAAAAAATATATATTTTTATTTACATTTAATTATAAAATAAATAAATAAATATTAATATAAAAAATTTATAATATTATAAAAAGTAATATGGGTTTAAATAGGCCTGATTAAATTCGAGCCTGAGCTTAAAATGTAAAATTTTTCAGGCCATAGCCTATCTTGATCCATGGACATCTTTAGTTCGGACTAGATTGATTCAACAGTTTATTTTATTATTTAAAATATTAAAATATTATTTTTATATTAATATTTAAATATTTTATAATTAAATTTTTAATAAAAATATTTTTATTAATAAATAAAAATTCAAATCGAATCAAACTAAATCAAATTTATAAAAATTTCATTTAAAATTTAAATTATACGAATAACTCATCGAATTGCTTAATTCATAAATAGATTTAGCCGCGATAGAGGAGGGTACATCAATGGCTTGGATTTGATTTTGCTTTAAGTGAGTATCCTATATAAATATATATAAACTGTTTGGTAAAAAAAAAATTATCTTACATTCATGATCTAACTTTTTAACACTTAAATAATATTAAATAATTGACGTATATCCTACTTTTAATTATTTTGATTTAATTTAAATTTTAAATATTTTACATAATAATTTTTTGTTACTTTTTTAATTGACTAAACCCTTAAATGAGAATCTTCTTTTGTTAAAGTTTTAAATTTTATAATTGATTTACCTTTTAAATTACACAATTTGAGATAATTTTCAAAACACTTGCTATAATATCACTAGATATATATTATATCTACATGGACTATCTAATTTTTCAACACTTTGGGCAATCTTAAATAACTGACAGATGTCCCGTTTTTAATTATTTTGATTTGATTTGAACTTTAAATTTTTTATATAATAATTTTTTGTTATTTTTTTAATTGGCTAAGCTTTTATATTAACAATACCTACATAAATAAGAATCTTCTATGGTCAATATTTCCAAATTTTATATACTTACTTTTTACATTATATAACCGGTGGTAATTTTTAAAACATTTACTGTAATGTCTCTAGATATATGTAGTAATATTATACTAAATGTTTTAAAAGTTACCACTAATTGTATAATGTAATAAGCTTTAATATATATAAATATATATGTGCAATTATGTGATCTTCGTTCTTCAACAAAAATATTATTGGGTATTCTTCCTCTCCTTAGCTTTGATGCAGTTTTATATATTTTTTATATTAAATTTATTTAGTAGTTTTGCTTACATTTTTTTTTTGGTTTTTTTTTTAGATTTTATTGGTATATTTTTATTTTTGTTTTAGAATAACAAATTATCAAATCTATATTTCGATAATTTTTTCTTTCAATTTGATTATCCTTTCTATATTTTATTTTAATTTTGAGAATGACGCGGTAAAAGTTATGTTACTCATATGGTTAAATATTATACGTGTCTAAATAAATTTTTTAAAATATAAATATATTCCTATGCATTGCACGGGTTTAAGGTTAGTTAATTTTAATTTCTTAATATATGCTTATATATAAATATGGGGATTTTTATGTAGAGATAATGGGTTCTAAGAAAGACGAGTGCTTCTCAAGAAAATAGGTAAGGTCATAGGGGATGTTGATTGTTTCAAGAAGGATAGGTAAGACCACCGGGACAAGGATGACGTCAAGCACTCTAAGAGGGAGTAGGCAGGTTAGACGGATTCTCCTGTCTATAATTGACGTGTTCATATTATATTTTTATTATTTTATATTATAATTATTTTTAAAATATTATATATTTTATTATATAAATTTTAATATATTAATAATTTATATTTTATAAATTTTAATATGTTCATATATTTATCTAATAAATGTATTATTATAATATCGCATCTTATTTTAATTATATTTCTCTTTGATTTTATTATATACAAAATTATAAGATATAAAGCAAGCATGGTCGGGCAGCCTAGTCAACCTAATTTGTATTGGATTGGGTTTGAGAATGAATTTTTTTAATACAAGTCAACTTAATTTAAATTATTATTTAAATAATAAAAATATTTTTATTTAAAATTTAATTATAAATATTAATATAAAAAATATTTTTTAAAATATTTTTAATACTTTTTTTAATATTAAAATAAACTTTTGAACTGATTTGACTCAAACATTCGCAAGAAAATAAGAAAATTTTGGAACACCTCTATTAACAAGATCCCATAAGAAACTGCTTCTCGTAGAAACAAGTCGTTAGACAAGATTAACAATTAAAAGTGATATTGAATATAGGCTGGTTCCATTCTGATTTTCTAATAAAATTCTTCCCGGAAGGACAATACAGCTTTCGAAATTCTTAGGAACCAAACAAGTTCAATAATGCATGTTGGTATACTGTTAATTTTAATACCGTACCCAAAAAAAAAAAAAATTATGAACATGAAAACAAGAGCAAAGACAATAAAATTATTTAAATAATGATTTTAATGCAATATTACGATTGATATTTTACGATTTTAATTTTTTTACTGTCGATATTTCTATCACAATAACATTTATTATGTTCAAAATTACAATAAACATAATATAATAAAAAATAAGTCTGTGACTGCAATTTAAATCCTTAAGACTTAAAAGGTAAAAGTGATGTCAAACTGCATCAAGGCTCGCCCACTTGCCAAGTTCATAAGAGTCAGCACGGTAATACGACTTGATTCTATTCGACAGGGTCAAGCCTGCAGGTGGAGCTCTAAAACCAGAATCATCCCGCTTCGTTGGCTCGTCCGCGAATGCCGAAACATCTCCAAGAACTTTGAAAGAGATTCTGCGAGTTTGTATTTGTCTAGGGACCATGAAATTCGGGTTAAGTCGAGGTAAATCTAATCGTGAACATCATACAGATAGGTACTATTTTATGAGAAATAATTGTAAAAGTTAGCCAAAAACTGCTGATAATAGACATAAAATAAAAATCACATGAACCAGCTTCGGTGGTTCCACAGCAAATGTTAAATAATATGAGGAAAAATATGTAAAATCAACGTGACTCGTGCATGCATATACCAGTAATCATCGTTAATCAGCATGACAAAAATTTCTCGACCGTATTCAATGGGGCGGCATTTGTACTACTGCAGCCAATGTCGTTAAGTGCGGTTGAATAAGTACTATTTTACTCATAATATGAACCTGCAACTAGGATTAGAGAAGACTTAAGAGCTAAACTCTAGTGTTAGAACTCGTTGAAACTACTGTGACTTTGCTAGATTCAGCTATCATAGAATCTTTCCTTCGTCACATTTTGCCAAAATGTGCTCTCCCCTCTCCCATCGAGACGAAAAAAAGAAAGAAACGAACAAAAATCGAGAATGCCAAATCGCTGAAGCGTTCATCTATCCCTTACGATCCAACTTGCCACTTCCCCATCTCTTTCAGATCTAAAATGAGGCATCAGTACTAATTTTATTATGTTGCTGCCTCGTCGTATTTCTACCTCCATACATTATCCGGTTTAAAATTTTATGAAGACAGGTCTAAAGGATACCTGGAGTGCTGTTACTTGAATATATAGAACAGCTGGAGGGATATGTCCGTCTTCTAAGAACATTATTGATGTATCCCAGATATCCGCATCCGAAGATGGTGAATGAGTGATTCGAGGCTTTATTGCATTGAAAGCTTCCAGTCGGTATCCGGCAAGCAAATGGAGACGGAGGCAGATACTGCTTTAATACCACATCGCTCTCCATTACCCTCTCGACCTCTATTGGAACCTGAAAGCGAACAAAGATTAACAGAGGCAATGCAAACACAGTACAGCTTAGAGCAAAAAGCTGGAACTCCGTTATAAATGGAGCGCCGAAGTACAAGTATTAAATTGAATCTATTTAACCCTGGTGCCCAGTCCAACCAGTTTTTGTAATTCGTTTGGTCAGTACTTTGCGATGATGTAAGCCACATCTCTTCTCTCACAGGGCTTCCAACTATCACTAGTCGTTTGGCATAAGGAATTGATTTTTCTGGAGTAAAACATTTGCTATATGGGAATGACACATAATCGAGCATAGATTAATTTCAAGTTGCTTCCAAGAACGATACATAGATAAGGCTTCATCATCGATATCGCTACACCGTAATTTCAAGTTGCTTCTAAGAAACGTTAAACAGAGACCAACAACGAATTAAAGATTGTCTGCGGTCGCGTGCAGGAACCATGTTTAGATCTAATAATTCGTGCATAAAAAAAAATAATTTATATCATATGAATTTTAAAATATTAGTAAATTTATCTTGTCTATAATGTTTTTATTTTACATTATATTTTAATTATTAACATATATAGATCTTTTTTTAAAAATTTTTTCAAAGACCTTTCGTTTTTTTTAATTTCCTTTTTTCTTTTTATAAGTACTTCTTTACTTTCTATAAAATGTATAAAAAAACCCTTCGATTTTTTTAAATTTATTTAATTTTTTTATAAAACTATGCGAATTTAAATTTATATGAAAAAAGAAAAATTATTTCATTCCTTATGACTAAATTTTTAAATTCTATAAACAAATTAACGTAACAAAATATATTTAAAAATTAAAAAAATAAATAAATAAACAAAACATGCAATTCCTAATCCACTTATAAAATTAAAATTTTTTACCATTTAACGTATAAAAAATGAACTCATTTAATAAATACAATTATATCTGAGGTTGTATCACACTTATCAATTTTGTTTTTAACATCTTCTTTAAATGTTCAATATGTTATTCCTTGGAATGTAAAAATAAGAGAACCCTCGTCCAATCCAACATTCACTGGAATCTGAGTTGCATATCAAGTCCGTTACCCCAATCTGGAAAGATACAAGACATAAGGAGTTGTAAAAGTACAAGTATTTGGAAAATAATATTTTAAATTACAGGAATATGACTTAAAAAAAAAAATGCGCTAATCATCATCATCATCACTGTCATAGTTTTGGCATAGAGATTGGAGACCAGTGCTTGTATAATTAGCAATTTTCTCTTCTTGTTTCTTCTCTTCTGACTTCCCTGGAAAGTTGCCATTTGCAGTTGAGACTGGTTTCTTGACAACAGAGATCATGACTGACGACTTGAAAGGAGCTTTAACTTGACGAGTCCCCACAGTACTTGAAGTTTCTGTTAACAAACGAATAAGTTCATTACCATATTTAGACCAAGAGCTAAGCCAATTCCACATTTGACATCTGTGTTTGACATATATTCCAACATAGGTATGGAGGTATGATCTTTCCAATATATGAAAAACTTGAAAAAAAATGAATATACTTGTGTCAGAAACATACACATCTGACATTCACCCTTGAGTCTGGGTAACATTGATACCAACTCAAATATCATGTCTGAAAGTAAAGGGAATCATTTGATTCACATTTTACATTTACTTCTACCTATGTGGCTCTGACTTTTCATTTTTTTTTAAGTACCTGCATCTAACACATTTGCAGAAACGCTTATAGAGATATAACCCTCCAAGGACCCTCCAAAACATGGAAAAACTCAATAAAAAATAAAACATATCCACGTCAGACACATACCAGTATCTGACACTCACACCCGAGTCCGAGTAATATAGACTTCTACACTTCTTATTAACATAGAGTATTTTAATATATTATGCAATGTATGAATAAAGAATTTGTGAGAAATAAAGCAAATTACCTTTGCTGCTGGAGTCATCAAGAAAACTGGCTTTTGTCAAAGCATCTGTAGGGTTAGTTGAAACTTCTTCAGACACCTTTCTCCTCTGCATAGCATACACATCAAAGCATAAGTACCTTTAAGCCAAAATGAACTTACCAAATGGATTGCTGACTCATTAGTAATTAGTGATAGTTATAAACTATTTATATGCATTTAAAAAATATTTGAGCATATGAGATCATGATGTTTTTGCTAACAGATGCGACACCATATAGTACCTTTAAGCCATCATTTGAGATCTCACCATTACCACTCGATAAATGTGTCAAATCGCCATCATCGTTGAAAACTTCATCTGAAATCCTTCGAACAACTTCCTTCGGCCTCTGCATTAAGGTTGACAACAATGTTGGAAATGCCCACCAAAAAATAAAGAGCAAATGTGACTGGTGGTAAGAAGAGCAATGCACCAGTACTAACCTGGAAAATTGATTTTATAAGGGCTTCATCTTCTTCTTCTATTTTCTTCTCCTGTTAGCACATTATTATCCTTGTATCAGAATCACAAAATAAAAAGGGAATATAAGCATATTATGTAATGTGCTTATCACTCCAGTCTTTTGTTTGTTTGTGTATGTGCATATTCATTTCCCTCTCTCAACAAGGGATGAACAATATGAACATTCATAAAGATTCTAATGCCAGAGTTCAGATTTACAAGAACTTGCATTAATTATGCATAATTCAAGAAGCCTATCCTAATAACACCTGATATAATTAAATTACGCTGACATAATTCAGGAAAGATCTCTCCACAGAAAGCAAATTCAACCTTCTTTTTCCTATTTCGTTTTATTTCTCCCTCGCCCATCCCTTTTTCTTGGTTTATGTACAATTACAGAAATGCAGCATAGGAGTACTCTCAACAAATTCAGGATTTTGCGATTTCCAAACAACTACAACCGATCTGAAGATGCACCTTTGATTTAAAAGAAATTAAACATATCAAATCAAACAGGGCACCAACAAAGCATAATCAACAGATTTTTCTACAAAAAGGCTGTGTATGCCACAAAGAAATAAGTAGAAGCATTTTTTACCTTTTCTGCAGCAGTACGCTGCAAGGCCTCCAGCATTGCATCTACACTCACAGTAGCATGTCTGGACTGCAATATAAGACAGACTTCCATTAGCATCAAAGCAAAGAAGACGTTACTTATGCCCATTTTGATAGACAAATGTATAACATTAGATTTCAAGTCCAAAAATAAAATTAGGGCTGATTATAGTTGCTCAAATGCCTACTCAAACCTGCCCATTTTCCTTTAATAAATGGGCATACATTTACCTCAAACCATTTAAATTCATTTGAGTTTTGAGACTCCACGACAGATGACTCCCCATTCTTGATAGCTTCACTTATTCAGGCACAAACTCCTACATCCTATGTCCCTCCACCATCATTAGCTCTAGCAGCCTCATCCTCTCACTTCAGCACCACAACCAACCACTCCTCATTTGAATCATTGGATTTTGCTACTTTCGACAACTATTTTGGACACCAGTCAAGAGTGTGACGCATTTTCTTAGCCCTCTTTGTCTCTCTTTATTTTTTAAGTAATAGGTAAATGATTTTGATATGTTATTGAGATAAATTTCAACATTATTGCTCTTGTTATTGTACTAACTAACTTATTGCGGTTAAATTTGGAGGCTTGATGCGGTTTTATGTATCAGAAGTGAGCAATGGATTCATCGCATAACATGTGCATCCTTTGTCTTTAGATCCAGTAACACAGAGTACTTTCGTTTTATCAATTCAAACAATTGTGCTCTTCCTTACTTGAGATTCCAAAAATAAAAAAGCCCCGAGAGTCTAGCTCATTTGACACCCATAAACACCGTCGGGAAAAAAAAAAAGAGTAAAAACTTCCATCTTATTTCATTTTTTTGATGACAGTAATTTTGAAGATATCTCTTGCATATTATGTAAAAAGTTGGTTTAACTACCTTCATAGACTTCATTTCATCAAGTGCAGCAAGGATGTCCATCTCTCTTTTCGAATCCAATGTTCTGTTCTCCAAAGATTTCATCGCATCCCCCATTTCTTCAGATTCTCTTTTCCGTCTCTCCTTATCTTCTTCCTAACAAAAGAAAAGATGAAAAATTTTATTAAACAAGTCATTACTACATATCCAACACTATTAAAAGAACTATGACAACATTTAGCTTGATACACAAAGGTCCTACCTCATCCTCAGCACGCCAAGGTTCAAAATTTCTTGTTGCACCAGATTCGACAACGTAATCTGAATTTTGTGGATCAGTCTTCATTGTCATCTCCGCAGAGCACTTGGTGCATTTGAAATAAAACCTAAATATTTGGATTCCCAAATATGTCTGCAAACAAGTGAAGCACCCAAAAACAAAAAGTCATTAAAAGCACCAAAACATTAAGATCTCAATCACTAGTTAGTGAAAATTTCATCAAAAAGTGAGGGTTCGCAAATGAATCAGTCTTGAAACCCGCATCCTAACTACAGTATTCAATGTCCCTGCCTTACATTTTCTCCTTCGGATACAGTTTGTTTCGGCTTTTACTTCTAGGCGTTTGCTTTCAGAAACAAAAGGAAGAAGAAATGCTTTTGAAAATTAAAAAAACTAAAAATTTAATTTCTTTTAACAATAAAATGCAAGATTTTGCTTTAATATCCAACAATGATGTTATAGTTAGTATTACATTATAATTATTTTCTCATCTTTAAATCAATTAGCATGATTTGGTTTTTCTACAGCTTGATTTTTCATTATAGCAACATTTATAACCAGAAAAAATAGCAACAAATAACAAACAGAATCTTACAAAGCAAAAGATAGCCTTTGATCATTGCTTCTTCTACATGATTTTTTCTAGCATTTGAAACTGGAATGGAGAAAACAAATCCTAGTATTTCTAAATAATCGAATCGAAGCTAAAAGAGTAAGAGGAAAGCTTTAAACTAACCTCGCCGATAACATCTTCTTTGCGGGAGTTAAACTTGGTGCCTTTGTAGATATAATTGCCGCATGTATTGCAACGGATGCTCATCGGAAGCATCATCCGAACCTTCATCTGTTGGTTCTTGGGTCGCCGGACCCGCGGAAGCTTCGACGGGTCGAAGTCCGGCGGGTAATATTTGTTCAGTACCTTTCTCTCTCCCATCTTCGAAGGTCACTAAGATTTTGGTTCGAATTTCGATTACGACCAGATGATCTAAACAGGAATTAGGGTTTTGGGAAGATATTTGGGGGAAAATTTAATCTCAGCTGGCTTCAACAAATAGAGAGGCAGCGGGAACTTTGGTGCTTCAGGAAAATCAGGACTATCTTATATCTGGGTATATCTGACGTTGATTTTATTCGGCGATTACATCCTACGGTTCTAATGAATAGTTGAAAGCAAGGTTAACCGGTTATTGCTTGCATGTATTTATTCATAACAAAACTTTGAAATATAACATGAAAATAGAAGTAACATGAAAGTGTTATATATTAAAAAAAAACAAAAAAAAATTGTATTTTTATGAGTCATATAAAATATAAAAGAACCAATAATAAGAATACTAGTAAATATGATTTGATTAGACTTATCGAAGGATCAGATCACAGTTCAAAATTTTAAAATTTTTTTGTTAAGCTTAGGTTGAGTTTAAACTGAAATAAAAATTCGTTTCATTATTTATTATATTAATAAAATATAATATTTTATTAATATATTTTATGATTAATTTAAATAAATAATATTATTTTATTATTAAATAGTAATTCGAGTTGTGTCAAGTTAATTTAAATTTTTAAAAGCTTTATCTTAGACCTAATCCACACTATTCGAATCTAGCTAGCAAACAAAGTAGCTCAATCCATAGAAATGGCCTAGTTTTGCGTATGCTAAGCTTAATATGAAATATTTAATTGAAATTATTGACCATTTGCATTGTTTTGATGAATTAAAATTAACATAAAATATCTTCATGGAAGTGTAAGTTGTGTTCACACTTTTTTCACATATCATACTTATTTTTAACGTGTTATATTTATATAAATTTTAATACATTAATAATTTATATTTATATAAATTTTAATAAATTAATAATTTATATTATATAAATTTTGATACTTATATATTTTGATATTGTGTTTATGTTATTTTTTTATATCATATCTTAATTATTTTTTATTATATCATGTTTTTTTATCAAAAAATATCATACCATTCATATTATATCATATAATCGTATCGTTTCTAAACTTTATCGAAACTACGCCTCACGATGCCACCAAATCTCGGAAATCACTTTTAGAGCTTGGACAAGTAAAACTGCAAGCATGAAAATTAGAATTCATATGGTTACATTTATTTAGCCTAAAGCTCCATCAAGCAAAGCGATTCCACATATTTGGGGACAATGATCTTTCAGAAATATATGATGTGACAATTGTCACAGATCCATCATCCCTGGGGGCAGCTTACAGTCAAAGTTTGTTTAACGTAAGAAAAGAATACAAGGCAGTAGTACCTTAAAATCCTGTCAGGTTGTCCTTGATGATTTTGAAGCAAAAATTTCGGAAAAAGGCACTGGGTTTTCACCAAAGATTAACATCTATTTGTTAAACAGGATTTCAACTCAAGAAATGCACCAAATTGAACAATTTAAACAATGTTCAGGGGGCCTAACACCCGGATTAATTACTATTTGAGCATTCTAATCTATATATGGTGCCTCATACTCTATAATCCTTAAAAACAATTGTTTTCTTTCAAGACCATGAAACAAAAATTTTAGGAAATTCAATCCCCCAGGCTCCACAACAAGACCCACAAGACCCGAATCGTTATGTTCGTGGTTCAAAACCTAGCTTTTCACTTACTGTCAGTGAAATCTGCATCAATTACATCCCCATCAGGCCCCTTTTTGGATGAATCTGAAGGTCCAGTTTCAGCGCCAGGTGCAGCCCCGGCACCACCTCCTGTGCCGGGTTGGTTGTAGAGTGACTGGCCAAGTTGCATGACTTCTTGGTTGAGTGCAGCCATGGCATCCTTCATACCTTGTGTTGAGCCCCCTGAGATTGCATCCCTGAGCTCTTGCAATTTTGCTTCAACTTTCTCTTTGACTGGACCAGGAACCTTATCTCCAAGCTCTTTCAATTGCTTCTCTGTCTGGTAGACAACAGAATCCGCTTGGTTCTTCGTGTCGATAGCATCCCTCTTCTCCTTGTCCTCTTTCGCGAACCTCTCAGCTTCCTTTACCATTCTATCCACCTGCAAATTTCAACAACAGAATTAGAAACAGTTTATTATCAATACTTAACTTAAATCCAATGAAAATGCATAAATTCATGCCACCAAATATCTGCAAAAAAAATTTTCAGATGGCTTAAAAACAGCTCTTTGGAGCAACAAGAGAAGTACATTCAAAAATTAAATGCATACCTCATCATTGGGCAAGGTACTGGCACCAGTAATAGTTATGTCCTGCTTCTTCCCAGTTCCTTTATCGACAGCAGTAACAGAGAGGATGCCATTCGCATCAATGTCAAATTTGACTTCTATCTGTGGAACCCCACGTGGTGCTGGTGGGATACCATCAAGTCGGAAGCTGCCAAGAGATTTATTATCCCTAACAAACTCTCTTTCACCTTGAAGTACGTTAATCTCAACACTTGTCTGGCCATCAGCAGCCGTTGAAAACACTTCGGATTTGGAGGTTGGCAGTGTAGTGTTTCTTGGGATGATTTTGGTCATAACGCCGCCAAGAGTTTCTAGACCAAGTGACAAAGGTGTCACATCCAAAAGCACGATATCACTGACATCTCCGGATAAAACCCCGGCCTAAAACCAATTGGGGGACAGAAGGTAAAACATTAAAGATAAAACTTAAACAATCATAAGACAAGTTGCAGCAAGTAAACAACAACCCTGTCGCGTTCAACTGTGAAGGAACAAGTACTGTAGAGCTATCACATTAACTTAAACAAGAATAAACCCACCTGAACTGCAGCTCCCAAGGCAACAACCTCATCAGGATTGACTGTCACGTTAGGTTCCTTGCCAGTCATCTTCCTCACGAGTTCCTGAACGGCAGGGATACGTGTTGATCCACCAACAAGAATCACCTCATCTATGTCTTTAAAGGAGAGTTTCGCATCCCTCAAGGAATTCTCCACCGGTGTCTTAAGCCTATAGAATATATAAGATAACCAAAAGAAACTTAAACTCTCCACTGATCAAGCCAAAAAAGTAGGAACAATATGAACATATTTGTCCCTCTCTCTCTCTCTCTCTCTCTCTCTCTCTCTCTTAAACCAACAGAATACAAACAGATTGAAACGATAAAAACTACCTGTCAAGGAGGTCCGAGCACAATTCCTCAAACTTAACCCTGGTAAGAGTGGTCTCAATGTGTTTAGGCCCATCTGCAGTGGCAGTAATGAAAGGTAAACTGGAACAAAAAAGAAAAGCATGTGTTATTTAACTTCACGTAGAAAATGCACAAATGAAAGCATGTACACAAAGAAAATATGGGAAGAGAATTGCCTTATGTTTGCCTGAGTCAAAGATGATAACTCCATTTTAGCTTTCTCAGCTGTCTCGGTTAACCGCTGAAGAGCTTGTTTGTCTTTCAAAAGATCTATGCCTTCATCTCTCTTAAAATTCTCAGCAAGCCAATCTACAATTCGCTGCACATCATGGGATACAACAAATATGACATACTTCAGCACTAGAAGATATAACTAATACAAAAGAAGAACGTTAATTCATCTGATTATACCTACCTTATCAAAGTCATCACCACCCAAATGTGTGTCTCCAGATGTAGAGAGCACCTCAAACACTCCGTCACCAACCTCGAGCACTGTCACATATTAACAAATAGACGATCAAACATTTGCCAGAATCTTCACCAATAAAAGATAAATGAAGTCATTATACATGCAGATAACTATTTTCTCAACCAGCAAAGATACCTGAAACGTCAAAAGTACCACCTCCAAGATCGAACACAAGGATGGTTTCATTGTTCTTCTTCTCAAACCCGTATGCCAGAGAGGCAGCAGTAGGTTCATTGATAATCCGAAGAACTTCCAACCCAGCAATTCGACCAGCATCCTTTGTTGCTGTCCTTTGGGAATCATTGAAGTAAGCAGGGACAGTAACAACAGCTTT
>JAQSVH010000002.1:7907542-7925423 GCA_029448705.1 Adansonia digitata
ACAAATAATTATGATTAATATTCATCAAATTTACTAGTAATTATGTATAATATTTATTAAATTTAAGATCAATATCAGTTTAATTTTTTTACAAGCCTATACTATGTATCCACCAATATAGCTATTTTCAGCTTATTCGACCCAAATAAGTCAGTACCTACTGATACGACCAGTACAGACCGAAATAAAACCTGCTGTCGCCAATACCATTATATGTTAAAATAGATACGTATCAATCAGTACGGTATTGATAACATTGGTATTTACTTTTTATTTTTCAAAAATTGAAAAAAAAAAAAGCTTGGACTTTTTCAATAATTAATTTTCATAAAAAAATGAGAATTTTAATTTACATAATAAAATTTAAAACAAAAACGTCATTACTAATAATAATAAAATCGTTTATATTTGAACTTAGGATAATATTTCCTAATTTTCTTTTTATATCTTCTTTAAATGTTCAATATGCTACCGTTTTAAAGTTAAAATTAGAGTCTAGACTTTTAATCTTTTTAAATAAATGTTCTTTTCCCCATTAAGCAAATTAAAAAAATTTATAAGTAATGACAAATGGCATGGTAAAAAACACAGAACACAGAGAGCTATAAAAGTACAGGCATTTGGAAAATAAGCTATTAAAAATACACGAATGTTATCTAAAAAGAGTTCATTTTGGTTTGACGGTAAAAGTTGTTTTAACTCAAAATAAAAATTAAAAATTGAGTGCCACATATTTTTAAAACTATTTTTTGATCTTTTAAATATAACTAAAAAGATATGTAACGCTTTACAAATACAACTTACGAAGTTTATAAACTCCGAAGTTTATAAATTCAAATGCCCGTATATGAAGTTTATAAACTCCTGTGACGGTAAATCAAATGATTTTTTCAAAATAAAAAAAAATGCACTAATCATCGTCATCACTTTCATAGTTTTGGCAAAGAGATTGGAGTCCGGTACTTGCATTGTTAGCAAAATTTTCTTCTTGTTTTTTCTCCTCTAATTTTCCCGGAAAGTTACCATTTGCAGTTGGGGCTGGTTTCTTCACAGCAGAGATCATGACTGAAGACTTGAAAGGAGCTTTAACTTGACGAGTCCCCGAAACACTTGAAGTTTCTGTCAACAACCAAACAAGTCCGTTAGCATAGTAAGATAACAGTTCCAAATATCATGTCTGAAAGGGGAAAAAAAAAAAAGAATTATTCGATTCACATTTGAACATGGGTATGGGGAAAAATCCGCCAAGTATATGGAAGAACTTTAAAAAAATTGAGCACACCCATATTAAGACATAAATCCGTAATTCCATATATTACACTCACCCCCATTTCCAAATAACATAGATTTTACGCTTCTTAAGTTCATGAGCATATTAAATTATAAGTGCAGTCCTTCGGGCTATCAGCCAAACTCTAATTTCCACAATTTTATGTCAAGGTACATATATTCATAAGAATGTTTGCGTTCACCTTAAGCTCTATAATTCATCCTTTCATATATATACTATAGCATGTTTTGCAAATATTGGCATCGAAAATCAGCAATTCACTGAAGTAGACAATAAAGATAGTGAGTGACAGCAGCGGACACCAAGAGTGAGGCGCACTGCTAAGTTAGCAAAGCCTCATTGCTCATAGTATTTAAGCAGGGAGCTATTTGAAGTAAATTATTTAGTAGTCTTCACAATTTCTATGTTTCATGCTTTGAATAGAAATTTAAACTACTTATACTATGAGTTATGGTGTCTCTTACCAGCATAAAGCATTTTATTATATTATGCAATGTATGAATATAGAATTTGTGATAAATACAGCATATACCTTTGCTGCTAGAGTCATCAAGAAAACCGGCTTTTGTCAAAGCATCTGTAGGGTTACTTGAAACTTCTTCAGACACCTTTCTCTTCTGTATAGCATACACAGTAAATCATAAGTTCACAGACAATTTATCTGCACTTAAAAAAATATATATTTTTTGACCATATGCATATATGCATGTTTTTCTAATTGAAGTTGCAATGCCTTTAAGTCATCATTTGAGGTTTCACCGTTGCCACTTGGTAAATGAGTCAAATCCCCATCATCGTCGAAAACTTCATCTGAAATCCTTCGAACAATTTCCTTTGGCCTCTGCATTAAAGTTGACAAAAACGTTAGGAACATGTACATCAAGAATACAGAGCAATTGTGACTGGTGGTAAGAAGAGCAAACACCAATTCTAACCTGGAAAATTGATTTTATAAGAGCTTCATCTTCTTCTTCTATTTTCTTCGCCTGTTAGCACATTATTATCCTTTTAGTCAGAATCACAAAATAGCAAATAAATACACGCATACTAAGCAATGAGCTTATCACTCCAATTTTTGTTGGTTTGAGTAGAAATATTTTTACCTTTTCTGCAGCAGTGCGCTGCAAGGCCTCCAGCATTGCATCTACACTGACAGTAGCATGTCTGGACTGCAATATAAGACAGACTTCCATTAGCATCACAAAAAAAAAGATGTTTCTTACGCCCATTTTGATAGACAAATGTATAACATTGGATTTCAAGGCCACGGACAAATTAGGGCTAAAAATAGTTGCCCATACCCAAATCCCCATTCAAATCTGACCTTTTTCCTTCAAGAAATGGGTATCTATTTGACCCATTTACCCCAAACCATTTATATCAGTTTGAGTCTTGAGACTCCCCGACAGTAGACTCCCCATTATTGACAGCTTCACTGCTTCAGTCACAAACCTATACACCCCATGTCCCAAGCAACATCATCTCTAGCAGCTTCACCCTGTCACCGCAACACCACAACCACCCACTCCTCATTTGAATTATGGGATTTTGCTGCGCTTGAATCAAGAGTGTGATGCATTTTGCTAGCTCTTTTTATCTCTAGTATTTTTATAAGTACTAGGTCAAGGAATTTGAACTATTATTAAGATAAATTTTAACATTTATCTTCTGGTTTTTGTGCTAACTAGCTTATTGGTGCTAAACTTTGAAGGCTTCATGTGGTTTTATATAAATCAGAAGTAAGCGATGGTGTTGAATTGGTTTTATCAATTCAACTCAAATTTTTGCTCTTCCTTACTTTCTGATTCGAAAAATAGAAGGCCCAAAAGGGCAGGCTCATTTGTCACCCATAAACATAGTCAAAGTACAGGCATCCATTTATTTCATTTTTTGATCACACTAATGTTGCAGATATCTCTTGCATAATAAATAAAAGTTGGTTTAACTACCTTCATAGACTTCATTTCATCAAGTGCAGCAAGGATGTCCATCTCTCTTTTTGAATCCAAGGTTCTATTTTCCAAAGATTTCATCGCATCCCCCATTTCTTCAGATTCTCTTTTCCATCTCTCCTTCTCTGCTTCCTAACAAAAGGAAAATTGACAGATTTTAGTACATGAGTCACTACTGCATATTCAGCACATTTAAAAGACCTATAGCAACATTTAGCTTGATATACCAAGCTCTCACCTCATCCTCAGCACGCCAAGGTTCAAAATTTCTTGTTGCACCAGATTCAACAACATAATCTGAATTTTGTGGATCAGTCTTTATTGTTATCTCCGCAGAGCACTTCGTGCATTTGAAATAAAATCTAAATATTTGTATTCCCAAATATGTCTGCAAATAAGTGAAATACCCAAAAAGAGGAAAAAAAAAAAAAGTGATTAAAAGCACTAAAACATTAAGACCTTAATCAACAATGAGTAAAAACTTCATGAGAAAAGCGAGGGCTAGCAAAATAAAGCCATTAAATCAGCCTTGAAACTGGTATCATCGTTCTAACTACACTAATCAAAGTCCCAAAGTCCCTAACTTACACTTGCTCATCAAATGAAGGAACCAACAAACGTTTATAGATACTGTTTGCTTCTGCTTTTACTACTACGTGTTTGCTTTTTAGAAGCAAACGGCATAATAAATACTATTGAAGAATTAAAAGTGGTCTCTTTTAACAACAAAAGGGAAGATTTTTCTTTCATATATAACAATGATGTTATAATTAGTACTGCACTGTAATTATTTGCTCATTTCTAAATACATTAACATAAATCAATTAACATGATTTTGCTTTTCTAATATTTGATTTTTCTAAGCTGAAAACCAAACAGCAAAAAATAACAATCAAATAGAAATATACAAAGCAAAAGATAGCTTTTGATCGCTGCTTTTTCTTCATGGTTTTTGCTTGCATTTAAAATTTTGGATGGAAAAAAACACAAATACTAATATTTATAAATAATTAAACCGAAGCTAAAGATTAACAGGAAAGCTTAAACTAACCTCACCGATAACATCTTCTTTGCGGGAATTGAACTTGGTGCCTTTGTAGATGTAATTGCCGCATGTATTGCAACGGATGCTCATCGGAAGCATCATCCGAACCTTCATCTGCTGGTTCTTGGGTCGCCGGACCCTCGGAAGCTTCGACGGATCGAAGTCCGGCGGGTAATATTTGTTTAGTACTTTCCTCTCTCCCATCTTTGAAGATCACAAAGACTACGATTTCAGTTTTGATTTCAACTGGGTAATCTAAATCGGAATTAGGGTTTTCGGAAGATATTTGGGGGAAATTTAGTTTCTACTGATCTTAACAGAGATGGAGGCGGCAGGAAATTTTTCTTAGGGAGAACTAAAGAAAGAAAATGAACTAATAATTATTAAAAAGGAGTTAAATCGAAAAAATAATAATTATTAAATTTATTAATATAAAATTATAATTATGTTTTTATCCTTTTTTTTTTTTTTTTGGTCCTTTGATTGGTTATGACAAAACCGACAGCGAAATGCGAATCCGAATTCGTCCCCACAAAGGCAAAACGAGAGGCAAGGAGTAGCCAAGTCAGCCATTAGTAGATGAAGAAGCTCACTGCCTCAACAAGCCACACGATTTTCCGTATACATATATATATATATATATATATACATATATGCATATATATTCTTCATTTTCATGATTCTCCGTCTGCCTACTCGCCAATATCCATTAACCAGTTAGTTCACTTCAACTCATTACTTTCTCAGCTTGTTTTTAATTTTAACTGCCTTTAATTTAGTAGAAGCTTGCTTTAGAGAGTGAATTACTTGGTACCCACTTGAATATTTAATCCTTATTTTTCTTATTAAATTTTCAATACTCCCACATTAAAGAACCCTTTTTTTAAGTGTTCTTGTTGTTTCTGGCATTTCAGTATTGTTTAACGCAATGTATTTGATCAGTTTAAATTGGAAGAAACCCTATAAAGGAATCAGTTAAAAAAAATGACTTGAAGTTTTGATCTTGTTGTCATAAAAATTAAAATGGATTGTTCTCAAGCTTGGTTATTTTTTTAATCCCCTTTGATACTTTGGATTCATTTGACTTTGAATTAACCTAAGAATTTATCCTTTTTGGTTGGTTTCCAGATTTCATTTTATGAACTCGGAATTTATCATTTAAATGGGTGTGTCTTTGTATTGGTGTTTGATTTGCTGTTTTTTTGTAAAATTTTAGCAGATATAGGAGTTCGGTGAATCTTCAAAGCTTGGTTTGCCATTGAGAACGTTTGAACAATGTTGCCTGTTTGTTCAGCTTCTTCACATTCTCAGTTGGAGTTTTCTTGAACCATAAATTTCCTTCTTCTATACACTATTTGCCTTGCCTGTACTGCTTTACTTTATCTTTGAGTTAATGGTTTTAAATCATTTTTGAAATTTGGATTGTTTCAAGCTCAAGTAACTAAAATTTAGTTGGAACATTCAATTTGCTTGAACTGCAGAGTTTGTAGTAGTTGGTTAGTGAGTGAAATAGAGCTGCATGAGGGAATGCTGTATATCAGTAATCTTCACCTGTTTTAACATGTCCTAGTTATTTTCGGAATTTAGGTTTATAGGATAAATTACTAGATGGTAATACATATGTTGCTTGTTTTATCTTGCTTCAATTGCCCAGTATGCATTTTCTTATGTCATTATCGTTTTTTCCTGAATCCTGACATACCTTTAAAATGGTATTGCTTAATTGTATTTTTAAGAAGCAGTTCATTCATGTATTTAAAATGATGCCTCTGGCAGATTTCAATCCATGGAGGTTTGAGACCTTTCACTCCATTTCAAAAGGACTTTCTGTTCAGATGTAATGCTCAAGACAAGCATGTTTTGGGCATGTCAAATGGAAATCTCCATAAAATGTCTTTTAAACCACAAGCAACGGAATCTTTCTACTCCAATTTTGTTGAAAGCACTGAACAACGGGTTCCTATGGATGTAATTAATAGCTATTCTTGCACAGATGAGCTAGATGATGTTAAATGCAACTTTTCTAATGTGTGGAGCTCTTCGGTGAAAGCAGTAGATGACTTGAACCCATTAGGAGTTGGGGAGCCGAAATATGTGGGACCTTCTAGCATATCTGCAGCAGAAGGGGATCTATTGGATTTGACAAACCAATCGGTTGAAAATACCAATACTTCCATGGGGATAGAGGGACCTGAAACCATGTCAGCTGTCTATCCAATGCCTGAGAATCCCACTGCAGCACCTAGTTCCCTCAACTTTGATAATGATTCACCATCCAGTATGAAAACTGGTCTTGATGACTTTTTGGCTGGGGTTAACGAGTCTTTCAACTCTTCAGTAAACAAAGGAGAGAATGCTGTGAAAAGCTTATTGGATAAAATTTCTTCTTCTATAACTTCTGTTACAACGAGTGCTTCTGAAGCCATAGACAATGCTCAAGCAGTATATAATAATAAGGTTTCAAACTTGTCAATTGATTTAAAGGAAGCCTCAAGTAAAGCTAATGCTTTTTTTGCTGACTTGTTGAGGCGCACAATTGTTGTCGTGGAGGATTCTTTATCAAATGGGGCTTCCTCTTTAGTATATTATTATGGTTCTTCGAAGGAGCGACTTCCGCCAGAGATCAAAGATGCACTGACTTTGTATGAAGAGAGAACAGGAAAAGCCTTAAAGCCTGTTGGGGCTACCCTGCAACAGGTATGGTTGCATTTGTCATGCATATCAGTTTCAGCAGTCGACATTTTAAAGTTTTGTTCTGATGATCCACAAACAAGTTTCTGCTTGTAGATATAAGCAAGTAGTTGGCAACAATAGTAATCGATTATACTAAAAATAGAACAATGAATTGGAACATGTAAACTTCCTCAATATTCAATTTTCTACCAACCCTCAGTTTGTTACTTAGATCCTGGGAAGATAGACAGTTGAGATTCCTATCAGCTATCTAACCAATAACTATTAAGTTGGAAGCATTTGCTTTTTTTGTTTGAATTTCAATTTGCTGTAAGCAGGTTTACACTGGTGTCGAGGGGTTGGAAAGGAGTCTAGGCTTTGACCCAAATGATCCCATTGTCCCGTTTTTCCTTCTCTTTGGCACCTCGGCCACTTTATGGTATGAATGTTCTTATGTGCACATGTTAATTATACATTTTAGAGATCATTTTCTTATTTGGCATGGGGAGTTCATATTGTGTATCAGATCGGTGCAGGGCGTTTTACTGGTTATGGGCATACGGTGGTTATTCTGGGGACTTGTCTCCTAAACTTACTTTGGAGCTATTGTCTGGAAAGGACAATGCTTTACTTATTGATGTCCGGCCTGAGGCAAGTGATTATAAACTTTTTGGCTTTTTGTTTCCCCATTCTTTTTTATTTGAGTAAAAGAAGGAAACTCCAAGTCTCAAACTTAGGATCTCTATCCTAAGCCCCCCAAAACCCCAATTGAGCAAAGATCAAGTGAATTTTTTAACCTTTTATTTTCTAGCCTGAATTATTTAGGTATTTCGAGATTCAATTTCAAGAGACTTAATGTTAAGACTTAAGTCTGGAAGTGGCTTATTTTTGGGTATTAACTTTGTCAAGGTCTTGAGAGAGAGAGATGGCGTTCCCGATCTTCGGCGAGTAGCTCGGTTTCGTTACGCCAGTGTATCTTTACCTGAGGTTTGGTTAAACATCACAATCCTACTTGAAATCAGTACTTTTTCCTTTGTTGCTTGGTGCTTAGTGTTGCCTTTTGCAAAATAAGCAATTCATATTGCCTTTCACTGAAAGCTTTATCTTCTATGGTCTTAAATTCTTCATTTGTATACAGGTTAATGGCTCAATGCGTGCACTATTGAAGAGTGGAAGGGACCTTGATGACTCCTTGATTGCTACTGTTATTCGGAATTTGAAAACCATTCAGGTTTGTAACTTCTCGTTTTTATTGTCTGCACTAATAATTTTAGTAGTTTTTACGCTAAAGCATTGTGGATAATGTATTAAGCATTTCACTGCTTCAATTTGCATTTTTCAACGCCATGCCTTGCTGAGTAGGTTGGGGGTTAAAATGACTGAAGTTATGCGAATAAATTGAAGTCTTTTCTATAAGATTATTCTGATTATTTCTATTCGTCTAAAGGTTAATCATGTGCATCCGGAATTTTCTTATTTGATCTAGCTTAACTACTGGCAATGGCCCTTGTTACAGACCTTTGAATAGAACATCATAGTATATACTTTTTTTTTTCTACCACTTGTAGGACAGGTCCAAGGTCATAATTATGGATGATGACGGTAGTCGATCCAAAGGGATTGCAAGATCATTGAGAAAACTCGGGGTTAAGGTAAGCGTTTCTGAGTTTGCGGAGTTCTTCTGAAATAAAACAACCTTGAGATTCACAACATTAGGAGGAGATAGGAGAGTTGCCTTACCAGGAGTTCACATGACGTATTTTTCGTAAATTTTCATGTTTTAATGTTGTGTCTGGAAAAAAGAATGTGACAGGAACCAAATACCTATTCTGAAATGTCTTTAGTCTGAGGAGTGAGCATATTCTGTTCAAATTGAAATAACCAACATAGATGAAATCTTGTTACATTTGAAATTTTCAATTAATTTGGCCAGTAATGGTTTTGAAGACTTATGACCTAACCCAAAGTGCAAATATGCAAGCCACAAATGGTTAAATCCCTGATTCCTAATCTCTCTTTTCAGAATTCTCAACATTTCATTGTTGCCCACTCTCAAAGTCCAATCTAACTTCTTTTTTTCTACATATCCTATTTACTAATCTCTTGCACTCCTACCTGAATTATTGCGTTTAATTAGTTACACAAGTTGTTTGGTATTGCATAGCAGAGTGCATAAACTAATTGTTATTTTTTGTTTTAAATCAAAGAGACCATTCTTGGTCCGGGGTGGCTTCCAATCGTGGGTGAAGCAGGGTCTCCGAACAAAGGAACTCAAACCAGAGACAACACTTACGATACTTAATGAGGTACTTCTTATGTTCTACTCCCTTCCCCTGAAAGTTCTTATATAAATACTGTCCAGTGAAACCAAAACCATAAGATTACAGTTCGATTGATTAGTTTCCTATTTTCTTTCTTGTTGACAAATTGGAAGAACTTAAATAACTCTGAATTCATATTTGATTGATAGAGCTGGTAAATATCCATAATAGATTGGACCAAGAACAGAGAGGGAGAAAGTAACATGCATACTTGGTCATCCATGGAAAATAACACACATTTTCTTGAGTTAATGTGATTGATTTTAGGATAAATAACACACAGGTCCATTACAGACTATGCAAATGATGCAATAAAGAAGAAACAGGTAAACAAAAACCTGGATATTCGTGTCTTGTTAAGCATCCAACCTATAAAAACTGATTGGATATTGCTAGAAAGACTTACCTTAATTTAAGGACACTTCTAAACGAAATTTGCCATGCTTGAATGATTTGGGAAAAAAATATATATGCTTTCTAACTCTATTTTTAAATTTAATAAATGTTGACTTGTGTTCACATCAGGAAGCTGAGGCAATTTTGGAAGATATCAGTCCTTCCCCAGTTCAAGTTCTTGGGTATGGTGTGGTAAGACTTGGGTTCCTTTTGTGATACGGAAATTTTTTTTTTTTGGCTTATATACTATCTAGAATGAACCAAAAAATGGTATTCTCATTACGCTAGCCGGAGTGATATGAAAATTGTATTTGGTATTTAGAAAGGGGGTTACCTGTCACCATTGTTCTCACATGTAACAAATGAATTGTATCAGTCGAAACCCATTATATTCTAATAAATATCTTTGTCGCAGGTTTCTGTGGCTGCATTTTATGCTCTACTAGGTGTGTATCTTGTCCTTCCTCGAAATATATATATTTGTTTGATCAAAACTCAGAAGCAATGATTGATTTTGACTTATCAAACATGCAGTTTGCACCTCTCTTAGGACTTCTGAAATTCATATTGTTTGTTCTCTTTTATTATTATGTTGCTCTGGCTCTTCATATTTATTGAAGAACTCATGTCCGACGTATATTCAGATATGGGTATGAGGATATCATCCTTTAAGGACCTCCAAATACATGGAAAAACTTTAAAAAAAAATTGAACATATCCATATCTAACACACACCAAATTAACTTAGCTCTTTAACCTAATTTTCATGGTTTTTTTTCATGCTTGTACACTTTATAAATGTTTATTTTGTTTTTATGTTTTTTTATTGATATTCCACTTCTTTTTTTCCAGAGTGGGAGAAATCATTACAGCTTATCGGCATTCTTGGCCTTTTCCAGGTACGTTAATTCCCCTGGTTTAAATAAGTTTCCTGGCCAAGGTCCTAGTATTTGATATTGATTTCCTTCTTTGTCAAAGTTGAAACTAACTTTAACATTCAGACACCATTTAAACAACTGTGCCTTAAAAGACAAAAACAGATGTTCTAGTCAATTTTGAAACTCACTGCAGCCATTAAATTTTGGGTCTTAATGTAAAATATTATCTGGTATTTACCAGGAGAAGGGTGATTTGTTGTAAAATGGCCAGTGTAGTATTGTGATTCCTCAGTGATTCGCTCCAAATAGGCAGAGTTAAACAACCAGAAATAAGAAATTATGGTTCCTCAGTCCCAGGTAGGAGATCTTCATGGTAAAAAATGATTTGAAGATCTCCTATCATCTGTAGTCAATGTACTTACATGCCCCTTTAGACATTGAGAATTCCTTCCTTGCCTAAAATGATGAGAAATTACTAGTGTTAAAAAAAGGGTTCGGCTAACAGGTTCGACTGGTTGAATCGAGAATCAATAGTTTTTCTAGTTCAATACATATGATTAAGCTGGGAATTTGTTAAGCCAGTTTTTTTTTAATCAAAAAATTTATTGTATATTATGAGATTTGAACTTTTAACCCTTTGAATTTACATTAAAAAAATTAAATATGTATTTTTATTTAATATTTATTATATTTAATACTTATTTATTATTAAAATTATGTATTTAATATTTATATTATTTATTTGATACATTCGATCAATTCAACCGATCTGGTTGAACCGATAATCAAATGTTTCATTGGTTTGTCCTCCAATTTGGTTTTCTAAACATCTAAAGGATAAAGAAGCTGGCTTTTGCCGTTAAGTTTACTAACGGGGGCAGTGCACTCCCTTGATTATACATTTTGATAATGGTGATTCTAACGCTTCCTCATTGCTGGTTTTTGACTCACACCAGACCATTTTCCGGCGGGTCTCTTCGTATGAGAACTCTGAAGACTTGAAGAAAGACTTAAGGCAAGCCCTTCTCTTACATGTTTATTACCTTACTCATGGATTAAGAATTAGGGTTCTTCATCTTTGTAACTGTTTATTCAGATTCAGCTGAACTTTGACATCAATCATTTGTTATTCTAATCAAAATATTTCTTGAAGGTTATTGCTGACTCCTGTCAGAGTTGGAGCTCAGGCATTTTCATGGATGGCCGGGAAGTTAGAGACCAATGGCATTGGACTTCCAACCTCACCTTCATCCTTCGATGTTCAAAACCGAGTTTTGCAGGCTGCTGCGAAACTCGAATCTCAACCATCCGATGCCGAAGATCCATCTGCTGAAGTGATTCCTCCAATGAATGAGAAAGTTGATCTCTCCGAAGCATAGGCATTGTGGGTTTTTCTTGCAATACAGTTCAGCATTCCATTACTACATCATCACCATCATCATATTGGCGACTGTTAGCTCACTGACATATAGCGATGGCTTCTTGTACATTAGTTAGATCTTAGTTGAATAATAATCATCAACCAAATTTGGAAATTACCCAGATATAAATCCGACATATTTAATAAATCGAAATTAGTGTAATAAATTTCAAATCACATCACAATAGTACAAGTTTTAAGAGCTTGGATAACTGAAACTGCAGATATTAAAATCAGACTTCATATGCTTACATTATTAAGTCTTGGTCACCTTCAAGCTATTCCACATAATTAGGGGCCAATGATGTTTCAGAAATATATACAATGTAGCAATTGATAGGCATCCATGGAGCAGACTAAAATTCTAACAGGCAGCAATCAGTTTAGTTTGTTTACAGGTAAGAAAGAATACAAGGCAATAATACCTTAAATCCTATCAGGCTGTCCTATTTGATCAGAGACTGTGTTGTTAGTTTGATCCTCCAAAATATATAAACATATTTTTTAAAAAATTAAATATGCTTATATCAAACATATATTGAAATCCGATATATAAGTGTCAAACACAGCGTATCCATAACTCGTCCTAAGTCCGAGTAAATTCCAGAGAAGGCACTCCGTTTCCACCAAAAGACTAACATTCATTCCTTAAAGACAGGAATCAATTCAAGAAATCCATCTTACTGAACAATCTAAACAATGTTCACAAGGCTTAAAACAGCCAGTGTGGTTACCATTTGGGCATGCATTATGGTGCTTCATCCTCTCTATAAGCCTAAAACCAATTGTTTTCTTTCACTACCATGGAACAAAAATGATAGGAAATTCAATCCCTCACCTCCACACCGAGACCCGGAAAACCGGATTCTCATACCTGATTCAAAAACTAGCTTTTCATTTGCTGTCAGTGAAATCGGCATCAATTACATCCCCATCAGGCCCCTTGTTTGATGAATCAGAAGGTCCAGTTTCACCACCAGGTGCAGGCCCAGTAGCACCCCCAGCACCGGGTTGATTGTAGAGTGACTGGCCAAGCTGCATGACTTCTTGGTTGAGGGCAGCCATGGCATCCTTCATACCTTGTGTCGAGTTGCCTGAAATTGCATCCCTGAGCTCTTGCAATTTTGCCTCTACTTTCTCTTTAACTGGACCGGGAACCTTGTCTCCAAGCTCTTTCAGCTGCTTCTCTGTCTGGTAGACAACAGAATCAGCCTGGTTCTTCGTATCTATAGCATCTCTTCTCTCCTTATCCTCCTTCGCAAACTTCTCAGCTTCCTTCACCATTCTGTCAACCTGAATATTTTAACAGAATTGGGAAATGATTTATCATCAATACTCGCACCCAAATCCAACGAAAATGCATAAATTCAAGTCAACAAATAAATGCAAATAAATTTTAGACGGCTTCCGAATCATTCTTCTCAGCAACCAAAGAAATACATCCCAAAATTAAATACATACCTCATCACTGGGCAAGGTACTGGCACCGGTAATGGTGATGTCCTGCTTCTTCCCAGTCCCCTTATCAACAGCGGTGACAGAGAGGATACCATTGGCATCAATGTCAAACTTGACTTCAATCTGCGGAACCCCACGTGGTGCTGGTGGGATACCATCAAGACGGAAGCTGCCAAGAGATTTGTTATCCCTAACAAACTCTCGTTCACCTTGGAGTACATTAATCTCAACACTTGTCTGGCCATCGGCAGCCGTTGAAAACACTTCCGATTTGGAGGTTGGCAGGGTAGTGTTTCTTGGAATGATTTTGGTCATAACACCACCAAGAGTTTCAAGACCAAGAGACAAAGGTATTACATCCAAAAGTACAATATCACTGACATCTCCTGATAAAACACCAGCCTATAAGCAATTGGGAGACAAGGAAAAAAAAAAATTAAAAGCAGAACTGAAAAGTAATAAGACAAGTTGCAGTGAAATCTATAACCAACACTGTCATATTCAACTGCAAAGGAATGAGTAATGTACAGTTATGGCTACAACTTAAACAAGAATAGTCCCACCTGAACTGCAGCCCCCAATGCAACAACTTCATCTGGATTGACTGTCACATTAGGTTCCTTGCCAGTCATCTTCCTCACAACTTCCTGAACAGCAGGGATACGTGTTGATCCACCAACAAGAATAACCTCATCTATGTCTTTAAAGGAAAGTTTTGCATCCCTCAAGGCATTCTCCACTGGTGTCTTGAGCCTACAGATTTATATTAAATAGACAACCGAAACATAAAACCTCCAGTGATTAAGCCCAAGAATTAGGAACAATATGAACGACCTCTCTCTCTCTCTCTCTCTTTTTAATTTAACAGAATATAAACAGATTGAAATGTAAAATCTACCTGTCAAGTAGGTCTGAGCACAATTCCTCAAACTTAACCCTTGTAAGAGTGGTCTCAATGTGTTTAGGCCCATCAGCAGTCGCAGTAATGAAAGGTAAACTGGAACACAAAAAAAGAAAAAGCTGTCATTAAACACCAGATAGAAAATGCACAAATGAAAGCATGTACACAAAGAAAATAGGGGAAGAGAGATGCCTTATATTTGTCTGAGTCAAAGATGATAACTCCATTTTAGCTTTCTCAGCTGTCTCAGTTAACCGCTGAAGCGCTTGTTTGTCTTTCAAAAGCTCTATGCCTTCATCTCTCTTAAAGTTGTCAGCAAGCCAATCTACAATTCTCTGCAAGTGAAGTACGACATAAGGGACATGCTTCAGCACTGAAAGATTCAACTAACATAAAAAAGAATGCTCACTCGTCCAAGCATACCTACCTTATCAAAGTCATCACCACCCAAATGTGTGTCTCCAGATGTAGAGAGCACCTCAAACACTCCATCACCAACCTCAAGCACTGTGACACGTTAACAAATCAACAATCAAACATTTGCTGATATCTTCACCGATAAAAGATAATCGAAGTAGCCAAACAAGCAGAGAAATAGTTTCCCAACTGGCCAAGATACCTGAAACGTCAAATGTACCACCTCCAAGATCAAACACAAGGATGGTTTCATTGTTCTTCTTCTCAAACCCATATGCCAGAGAGGCAGCAGTAGGTTCATTGATAATCCGGAGAACTTCTAACCCAGCAATTCGACCGGCATCCTTCGTCGCTGTCCTTTGGGAATCATTAAAATAAGCAGGGACGGTAACAACAGCTTTGGTCACTTTATCGTTCAAAAACTTTGAAGCATCATCAACAAGCTTCCTCAAAACCTATATCCAAAAGTAGAAACAGCCCATTATCAATAGAAGGATTCTGAATTTCTAAAGAAAAACTGCTAAATCCTCAAAATTAGTTTCTAAATTCCATTATGAAGGAATCCAATGTCTATTACGCATTTGGCCGATATATGAAAATATGGATTTATATCCAAACCTTAAAAAATTTCATCACTATGCATATATTGCTAATAAGTTCAAAGTTCCATAGTTTTGATTCCAGAAACAGTTTCAAATTCTCAAATTTCAAATTCAAAGAAGCTCAGTAAACATCGCAAAGGCAGCTCAATTCATGACTATATATAACAGTAAAAGAAACCAGCAAATATAATATACCTGAGCTGAAATTTCCTCAGCGGCGAATTGTTTACCAATGGCAGGACAATCAAGCTTAACATTCCCGTTCTCATCTCTAATAACCTTGTAAGAAACCTGCTTCGATTCCTCATCCACTTCCGACATCTTCCTTCCGATGAACCTCTTCACAGAGAAAAACGTGTTCTCGGGATTCACAACAGCTTGTCGTTTCGCAATCTGCCCAACCAACCTATCCCCACTCTTCGTATACGCCACCACGGACGGCGTCGTCCTCTGCCCTTCCGCATTCGTAACAATCGTGGGCTTCCCTCCTTCCATGGCCGCCACGGCCGAATTAGTCGTCCCGAGATCGATTCCGACCACTTTCTCGTTCACAACTCTCAACGGCCCAACTTTGTAACGTTTACCGTTGTTGTTGGTATTAGAGAATCGTAAGAAGGCGGCGTTCAACGGCGACGTTTTGCCCAGTCTTTGACCGAAGAAAACCGTTCTGGGTGAATGGTGGTTGGCTTTTCTAGAAGAAGCGAAACCGATACCACCAAGAACGTGGATTTGGGCAGTGGAGGAAGCCATTTTTCCAAGTGTAAGTAATATAAACAACAATTAAAAGAACAGCGAACCGAGAGTGGCTAAAGAAACGTTGTTGGATTGAAAAACTGCGGGGAAAAAAAAGAGAAGAGCCCAAATTCCCAGAATGAAAACAAAGCGTGAAAATGGTAAAGGCAAAAGCTTTAGGCTGAGTTTGGGTTTGGGGTTAGGAAGAAGATAAGAGAAGAGGCGGAGAAGGTTAGATGAGAAGTTTCCAGAATGATCTGGAAGTGTTGGCCTTTGAGGGCCGCTCGATTTGATAACACTTTGTCGCTGTTTGGATGCCAAGAAAGATCCAGGTGGCTGAAGAATTTGGGCGGAACTCTTGAACAAAGCTCCAAAAAGCCCAAAACATTAGTTACAATTTTTTAATTATTTTTTAATGAAAAATACCCAAAATATGATTTTTGAATAAATAATCTTAATATCTTTTAAATTTGGAAATTGTGCTTTTTAAATCTACATATATGGATATATTTTTCATATTTACATTTCATAAAATAAAGAAATAATTAGACTTGTTATTCTTTTAAAATATCCATAATTAACACACGTATCCGATATATATTCGAACATAAATATGAAAATATTATATTTTAAATATATAAAATATTTTAAAAAATTAAATTATCCATATTCGATACATATCTATTTATAATACTCACTCTTAATCCGAATAAGATAAAACTAAAATACACTAAATGGTTATAATTTTTGTTTACATCCATTTTTTCTACTTTATTATCAGTTCCTCCAATTTTTTTTCTAACATTTTGCCTCTTTACTTTTCCATCTTCATATGAAATAAAAAAAATAAAATATAAAGAAAAAATATGAAACAAACAATAAGCTGATTTTATTTAATTTCTGTACAGGATTGTGGGACTAAAATACAATGTAGCCAGCCTGATACATAATAGTAGGAACCATACATAAAAGTTTTGATTAAAAATATGTGGAATTTATTACTCAAACTACGCAGCAGACAAGAGAAGAGTCTTAGGCTCATTGAGTTTACTTGCAACAAGGAAAGGGATAAAATGACAAAAGCTTGGGAAGTTCTTTTAGTGAAAGACTAATCATGGAGGAATCTGCTAAACATTTGGAATCTTATGTAATAGCTTGGCTTGGGTTGGCTATCAATGTCGGAAGTCAAAACCTTAAAACTTACTTACATTGTCCAGGACTTGGACAAGAGATTTTGGGAAATCAACCCCAGGTATAATGTTGAGATCTTTATGAACTTCTGCAGATAAAGAATTTTAAATACTTTGTTGTTTTCCGGAAGGATTTTCTAATCCAAGGATAACCTGTTTGGACATGGATCTTTGAACTACTGTTATCTTATTCCTTCTCACTTCTCAGATGATTTCCAGCAAGCACATGCTTCAGCAGCTACCTTCTTCTTCTCGTGCTAGGATGGATGGCTGCTCTCGTAGCACTAAATATTTGGTAAGCCATATTTTCTCAGATGATTTTGCAAAATAGAAGCTCAAATCTTCGCCTTTGATTGATGCACAGTTTCTCTCCCTAAAATCCAAAAATATCATATATGATTTAACTTTTGCATCAGTGAACTCAATTGGTGAACTTGAAGAAATGTCAGCTGCTCTTAGAATTTCTAGGTAGGGAAAGTACCTCCGCAAAGAGCTTTTTCGGTTCGTGTCTTCTGCATTAGTCCTCCCTAACCACGGCTAAGGACAAGATCACTAGCTCATCTGATAAAACAAAATCACAAATCTTTACATAGAGAAAATATTTT
>JAQSVH010000002.1:7994814-8008740 GCA_029448705.1 Adansonia digitata
GCTAAGTAATACCTTGATAGTAAGAAATAACATGAATTATAACATTAAAAAATAATATAATTTTCATTAATATATAATTATTTGTTATTATAATTTATTATATATAATGAAAATTTTCAAGAATTAGATAGCAAGATAAAATGAAAATATTTCACTAATAATCTTTTTGGTATAATACTATAATTATTTCATTATAATTAAAAATTATATCAAATATATTATTTATAAATATAAACTTTACATAATTTTTTATAAGATAATATTAATTAATTAATTAATTATAATATAAGCGTTAAAGAAACCTGTTGCCTTTTCCCGTACAATAACGTTTAGAAAACTCTGAATTATCATCATTTTTCCTTTCTCCTGGAATTTTGTGTGTTATAGTTAGGTTTCTTTACATTTACACTCCCTTTCTCTCATTATTCACATCACCACCTATTCTCAAAAGAACAAAAAAAGAAACCTATAATCTTATTTAGGAATTTGGGCCGTTGATAAATAAGTTTCTTGCTTTTTTCCTGAAAACTGTTTGGTACGGATGACTTTTTTACTTGCCCAGGTTATATGTTACTTTCTCACCTTTCTCTCCCCAACAAAGATGCTTTTAAACTCATAAAAGATTTATGCATCTTTGTTCTTTGTACACTATATTTGTATCTGCCATGGTTTCAGTCAAAACTCACCGAAAGCAGTCTTCTGATCTTTTTTTAGAAGATAATTGATATTCTTGAAATCCCAATCTTTTTTTTTCTTTATTCTATACTCAAACTATGATAGTTCTAATTTCCATTGTTCTTTACTTCTTAGCCTTAATATTTAAACTTCAAAGGATTTTGAGCGTCCTCCTGACCAGAACCACCATTCTCTGCGTGAACCAACGCTATATATTCATTCAACATATCCCTTTTTCCCATTGTTCTTTGTTTCCTCGGGATGGTTTTTTTTTTTGGTTCTTGAGGTTTCTTTTACAGATGAAAGAACTAGTTTTAATCAGGAACGTTTGATAAAGATTCATGATTCATCCTTATCTTGGGTTAAGAGCTGCCTCATTTTCTCTTTCAGGTACATCTCTCCATCCCATTTTCTTTCTTGATTTTCCTTTAGGAAAAACTACTTTCTCTTTTATCTACTTGTAGATATAATCACATTGAACATAATTATACAATATAAAAATGAAATAATATAATTAAAATATAAATATATAAATATTTTAATATATATAATACGAATTATTAATATCTTAAAATTTATATAAATATAAAAAATTTTAAACATAACTATAATATAATGAATTATATAAGTTTTATCTAAGTATTCGAGAATATGTGACTTTTCCTCAAACATCCCGTCTCTTGTTGCTCTCTGTTATCATGTCTGTACTATCGAGCTTGGTTCATTAGTGGCACTTGGTAGCGATATATACCAAACAAAAAAAAGCTTTGTTGTACCATCTATTGTAAAGTGTGTTTTTGATATACTTTCGACTTATATATTTATAAATGATATCTTAATTATAGGATGACTTCGATATATACCAAACATCGCGTCTCTTGTTGCTCTCTGTTATCATGTCTCTACTATCGAGCTTGATTCATTATTGGCACTTGGTAGCGATATATACCAAACAAACAAAAGCTTTGTTGTATTATCTATTGTAAAGTGTGTATTTGATATACTTTCGACTTATATATTTATAAATGAGATCTTAATTATAGGATGACTTCGATAGTAAAAGTTAAAAATAAAAAAAAATAATTATATTTTTTAATAGATAATATTTCGTAATTTATCTTTAGTGCATAGATATACAGTGCATCAAATAATGCATCTTACATCGATTACCATACACGTGGCTAATAGTCCTGATTGACTCCATTCCAATTCCATGCCCCAGCATTCTCCTAGATTGTTCGTTCAAAACCCTAATTAACAGCGCAGGAAATCCGATGGATTGACGATCGCCCCTACAGGGCAAACACCGTCGTAATTGAACCTGAACCTGAGTCTGAGTCAGAGTTGCTTAGTGACTGCCTAAACAAGAAATGGATGAAGCTTAGGGGTATAATTTTAACAGGGTGCTTGGTCTTCAATTGGTAATATCTAGCAAAGGTGTATTTAGTTTAATAATTCATACAAATGGACAGGGAAGCAAGCAACAAAAGCCACATAGACACAAAAGGACTAAAGAAATTCACATTGCATAAAAAAATTATATTATGACCTTTTTTTTATCACGTTATCCATAATCTTATTCAATTAAAATTATTCATGTTAAGTTATTTTTTTCACAAATCCGGGAAGCTTTTTCTTTTAACACCCGTAGAGCCAAATGACCGAACCAACCCTGTTGTTTTGTCATTTATGATTGGTTTCCACGCTTCAGACAGGAGGAACCCAGCCAGTCCCCTCCAAAAGAAAATTATGGATGTAGCAATTGTTTGACCAAAGGGGACCCCAAAGTCCCAAACCCTATCCACATTGAACAATGCAAAAGGCTCCATGTAGGTGCTTACGCAGCTAGACTCCATAAAAATGAATGTCAGGCCGAGAACCAGTGTGGGTGGGTGTTGGGGGTTTGTTGTGGTGGTCGTCTCGATAAATCTGGCCTAGGCTCTGCTGCTGGTTCGGTCAGGGGAGTCAGAATTAGAAAAAAAAAAAAATACTGGCATACGATTTTGAAGTTTGAACGTTAGAAAAATCCATAAGATAAGAGAAAAGAGGAGAGCTACACTAGTATTATCATGTTTCTGTGGATCCCCTAAACATGGGGAAAAGAGGCGATAAAGGGATTTTCGGAAATGATGAAGGGTAGGCAAGGAAACAAGAAGAGGACAGAGGTTGCTTGCGCAAATCTAGCTAATCTGGGGCTTCTGGGACAAACTAAATTGAAAGGTGGGGTTGAACTTTGAAGCTGTGGTTAAGGCAAAACCCCAAAAGCCATCCCTCCAGACTGTACCAAACAAAACCCAATGCCCTTATTTATTTGCCCACATTATTACTTCTTGGCCTCATTATGTTTTAGATTGAATGCCTTCAGCGGCTACTTCCTTTTCATCTTCTTCTTCATTGAAATGCTTTCTTTCTCTTTTTCACTTTTTAAATATTTCAACCTTTTCTTTCTGAGACAAGAAAACCCATCATTGTCAAGGGAAGTAAACGTACAGAAACCAAGCCTTTCTTTGTTTTCATTATTGTTTCTTTTTTATGTTAGTGACAATTTTGCACTCTCCAACATGTTTGTTTTTTGCTTTCCTTTCGTTAGTTTCTGGGAAGTAGTGTTTGAAAAAGCTCGTCTTTTGTTTTCTCAACCTTTGTTTTTTTTTTTTTTTGGTTAATGATGATAGGCCTTTGGTGGGGGCAAAAGCGGAAGCAAAGCTCCAGAGTGCTGGAATGGTGATTGCTGTGAATTCATCTACAAAAAAAATTGCAGCAAGATTGCGCTTTTCCATCAGAATTTTTGAGAAGCGAATGGGTTTTGGAGGCTCATATGAAGGGTGGGGCAATGGCAATCATAGAAGGAACCCTATTTTCTTCAAAGTCCAATCTTTACAACAAGCTCTCTTCTTAATCTTTTCATTCGGCTTCCGGTGATGTGAAGTGGTGGCGACGATGGCGGTGATATTGGCGGGTTCGGCTCAATCTCTTTATTGTCTATTATGACACACTATTTTTTTGTCCCATAATGTCGGTAAAAGCAACGGCGATGTTGGTCCCTTTGCTGATCTTTTTCTTTTCTCTTTTTTTTTTTTTAATTTTAGTGACACTAACATCCTCTTTTGGATTTAGTTTATGAAGGAAAAGAAACTAGTAGTAGGAGGTTAGAAAATAGTGCAGTAAATCGATAGGAGTGAAGTAAATTGTTGAGGTCCCTTAAAACGATGCAGACGATGCTCTACACTATTCTATTGTACTCAGCCTTTGTCACTGTAAAATTTTTTTCTATCCTTTGGGAAAATGTGTAGTATTACTATATCAAAACCCCATTTAATATATAATCAGTTGATGTAGATATATTTATATAAGAATTCTTCGTGTTGGGATTTCCAGTCCCTTTATGCTTTAATTCTTATGTAGTAGCATTTCTAATTTATTCTTCTAATGCCTTACCGTTGTTGGTGTTATTGGGTTTTATCCTTTTTGGGTTTTGGGTGGGAAATGAGTTTGAGGTGACAAATGCAAACTTTGAAAGTACTGCTTGCTTGTCCAGTGCTCCTAGAGTTGGGCACCACCATGGAAGAGATTCTCAACTCTCAATGGGCTAACATTTAAAACTACTTTTAAGTGTTTTTTGAGTAAAGGGGGGCGGCTGCCTGGGCAAGAGAAAAACAAAGGCAAAGACAAGAAAGTTGAGGTATGAGTGACGATGATGGCCTCTGTGGTTCATGAAAGTGTCCTATCATCTTGGACTGTAAATTTTGATTTTTTGGGTTTTGCTTCCCTTTTTTTTGGCTTTTGGCATGCACTTGAAAATGGGTTATTCAAAGGGAAACAAACAAATTGTTTAGAGAATTAACCCATTTTTTGCTGCATTATTTGGTGTTCACCAATGTTAAACAAGTAAATGTCAGAATTTAGGATTCTAACCTTCATTAATTTTTTCCCCATCAGTAGTGTATCTTAAATATGTTTACATCTTTTACGTTTTTACTATTTACATTGTTTTTTCAGCTTTGAGTCAGGAAACCTGTCTAAATCAGAACAGAGGGTGGCACATGTCACCAAATTTATGATCTTGTCTTGTCTTTATGATGGTAGTAAAAGACAGATTTTATTGAGGAAATAACTCTGTTTAAAACTGTGGTTTATGAACCAATTTATGGGGTAGATCTTTTTGATTTCTGCATGTCACGCACCAGTTTTGAAAATCAGTACCGACCACTTCCTGTAGGTGAAATGTCTATGTCAAATTACATATATGCTGTAACTCTGCGACCTCAGATTTTGGTTGCCTATGTTTTGTTCGCTGGCCTAAACAAGATTTGCCATTTTTTTTTTACTTTTCTCAATCCTTCCCTTTCCTTGATATAGCCTATCTTTGAGCATTAAATCTCCAAGTTTCGTACTTTCCTTTGGTTCACGGTCGTTAATTTTTTTTTAAGTCAGCAAACTCAGTTTATTTAAAGTGGGATATCATTGATTTTGATTCATTTGAATTAAATAAATTTATTGTTATACTAACAAACATAAACATATAATCTGATGTTATATTCATATAGCTGAATCCCAACTCTTAATGTTGGAGATAGGATTGAGATTGAGTCATCCCAAATTAGTACATTTACTACATTTGAGTAGCTTGCACGTTCCCTTGTGTTTAATGTCTCCATCAAATATCACTATGAAATCGATATATATATTTTTGCGTAATAACCAATGAAACACACACCGACAGTTGGCTTTGGTGAAAATGCCGCCCATTGCCTTTATAGCTTTTGTCCTTTAGGCCCTGAAAATTAGCAAATTGGCTCAGTCTCATTTCCTTTCACATCCTGAAACAAAAATGGAAAGACAAGCAAGCAATCACATCGGAGTTCACCTTTTTACAAACAGAAATGTAGAAGGTCTCCTTCATTGCTTTTCAGTTTTCATCACGACAAAAATTGAATTAAATGCCCTTGTTTTCCGAATGTGGTCATACCAGGTAGTGTAACTTGTCCCCTCCTGTCTTGTCTTTGAGCGTGAAAGGTGAGAAGAAATTGTTGGAAAATAAATCTTATCTTTATGTTTAAATTTCAAATGTAAATTAATAACCAATCTTCTTATCTTGTAATTTCATCGTCATTTCAAATAGTTTTAGCTTATCTTAGATTCTCACCAGACATAAATTGACAGTATTGAATGAAAAGTAGTTGTGCCTTTCACCATCTAAATCCTCTACTTCTCACCCTCTTTTGTGGTATGAGAGTTATCAATGCCCTAACGAGTTTATTTTTTCCTTCGATCCTGTTAATAACCAATTTGTCCTTTACTTACGTATTACCTTCAACATCTGTCAAAATTCTACCTTACTCAGTGGCTACCTCTACAAACTGTTTTACTTTTTGCACCCAAAAGCCACTTCTAAACTTACCACTACTCCATACATCACTCTACCATCATCCACCACCATTTCTACTGATCAAAAACAACTTGCTACTATCAATGCTCTTGCACAACTTCCTATCAAACTTAGTGCCTTAAACTTTCCTTCATGGCGAGGATAGTTCAATTCTCTCCTAATTGGCTACAAGCTTTCTAGCTATAATAGATGGCTCTTTCCCTTGCCCACCTGAATTCTTCGTCAATGAAACCTCTGCTTCTTCACAAATGATCCTGCATATGGGCACTAGAGTGGATAAGACCAGTTGCTACCAAATGGTGTCATATTTTTCTCCTAAAATGTAGCCTTCTTTATAGCTTTATCTCAGTCTTCCAGACATGCCAGGGATAAAATAACAAACATGAATGCAAACAAGTCAAGGTCCCAAATGATGAATCTCGACGAAAATCTCACCAAGCCTAGAGAAAATAGGTCTGTTTCTAGTTACTTCCAAGTGCTTAGAAGTATTTCTGATGAATTTGTTCTCACTAACTGCCCTATAAGTGATGATGATTTGGTAATACATGCACTAAATGGTCTTGGCCCTGAGTTCAAAGAAAAAGGCTTGCCATCCGAGCCAGAGAGTCAAATTTCATTTGAAGAATTATTGACAAAATTACCGATTATGAAGAAGCACTAAAGCGTCATGATTCCCTACCCGACATTGCTGTTTCCATTGCCTATGTTGCTACTAAACCGGGCTATTCCAATAATGAAGATTCAGGCGCCATGGGATTCAAACCAAATACAACGCTGGTCATTAAAATCCCAGAAGACAATTCTGTAGGAATATGCCTGTTTCAAATGTTGCAGGAATGACCTGCCAATACTGTGATAAAGTTGTCACTCGGCTAACACACGTTCTAGAATCAAGCCAAGGTCATCTACCTCAATAGATCATCATGCTATAAGCTCCAAAACTCGTGCAAATTGGCTCGTAGACCCTGGTGCGTCACACCATGTCACCTCCAATCTCCAGAATCTAAGCATTTCTTCAAACTATGGAGGAACTGAAACTCTTTATATTGGTGATGTACAGGCATTCCAATCACTCGCATTCGTTGTACTTTCTTAAAATCTGACACCTACTCTTTTCGGTTAAACAATGTTATATATGTACCTAAAGCAAATAAAAATTTAATCTCAGTCTCTAAATTATGTGATACTAATAAATTGTCAGTTAAATTTTTTCCCACATTTTTCTTGGTGAAGAACTAGCACACGAGGAAACGACTAGTTCGACGCCAGAATAATGCTGGCGTGTATGAGTTTCCAAAAGTAGAACCACTCATTCAGTCACCTGCAGTAGCATCTGTTGGGATCAAAGCTACTTCTTCCACTTGGCATCAAAGAACTGGTCATCGATCGTCCTTTGTTCTTCAAAAAGTACTTAGCAAAAACTCATTGCCTTGCTCCTATTTAGTTTTATCTAACTTTTGTGATTCTGCTGCTGTAATAATAGTCATAGGCTTCCATTTTCTATCTCTACCATAGTTAGCAATAAACCACTAGATCTAGACATAGATGTTTGGGGTCCTGCCAAAATCACTTCAGTTGATGGGTTTAGATATTATGTTGCCTTTCTAGATCAATTGCACAAGATACATTTGGCTATATCCAATGAAAAATAAATCAGATGTTCATAGTTTGTTTCGAAAGTTTAAATACATGATTGAAAATTATTTCATACTAAAATTATTTCTAACAGGGTATGCCGCCTGATTTTCCTAGACCAGCCAAACCTATTACAGCGATGAATTTTATAATTCATTGACAGCAAAAATGAAATTTTAAAATGCTATGTTCGGAAAGATGAATTTGAGAGAATGAATTTGGATTTTATTTGCTATATAAATTATAAAAGTTAAATGCAAACATTGCTCATCTTAGTATGTAGGAATTGAAAATACACGAGAAATTGAGAAAGACGTTAAGGCGTGTAGTAATGCTACTTTTTTTAAAGTTTTATTTGCTCCCACTATTAATTTGGTAGATAAAAGGGTTATAGGCATATAAGTTTCGAGAATACAATGAAACCTTACGATTTGCTGCATTTTACATTGACGACATTAATCCACTATGCACTAAGTGGTATATAGCAAACCTATGAAAATTCTATTTATAATTTTCTATTTTTATCTTCTAATATATAGGGTCTATTTATAGATAAATAAATATCTTTTCATATAGGTATAACTTATCCAACAAGAGGTTTTTTGGATAGTTATAACACTCGGTAAAGAACCAAAAGACACTGTATAAAATACTAAGAGACATAACTTTATAATTATTGAAGACATAACTGTTCATTTATTTTGAAAATGTTCTAACAATCCTCCACCATTTTCAAAATAATCTAAATTTTGATAATTTTAAAAATCTATTGCATAAATGAAAGTGTCTTACAATTGAACCTTCACTTAGTGAAAAACATATTAAAGTTAATTGAAATTGCATGGTAGACTATGCTTTGAACTAGTTATTCTATTTGGTTAACCAAACGCATCTTACATAAAGATTTAGACATCGATCAATGCATAATATTTGGGAACACTGTTTTGGCCATGTGTTTGTGTCTATTTTTCATGAGTGTTTTAGAGCAAAACCCTTAAGCCTTTAAAAACGGTCACATTTCATACTCACATAGGTAGATCTCATCGAGAATGTTTTCGTAATTATAACACTTTAACATATCTATGTTGTGGGTCTATTAAGAGTATATTTACTCATCCTTATCTTATCATTACAGGTATCTAATACTTTACCTAGATGATATATTATATAATATTCACTACAACAATTTGACAATTTGTGACAAATTTTCTAAGTGACATGTAAAATAATGTCACAGACTGTATTGCAAATATGAATAGCATAATTAATCGTAACGATTTTTTGTTGATATTATATTTTACGATGATTTCAAAAATTGTCAAAGGATTATGTCACTAAATGTTTGGTGTCAAAATTTACCATTTAAAACAATTGGCGGGAAATGTTTCTATGACGTGCTGTGGCGATTGTTTTTTTGTCACGATTGTAAAATTTTATTACTGACGAATTACATATGTTTTTCATTTTGAAAAATATTTTATCTTATGTCACTATTGTTAATATGTTTTGTTGGTGACACTTTTTGTTCCTCATTATTATAATGCATAAAAGGTGACGAGTACGATCATCATAGAAAGATTACTATATAATTTCGTCATCTATTAATTTGACTTTCTGTGACATACCGAGTAATGTCATCATATGTAAATGCGTTTATGACGTTATATATTCGTCACAAATATAATTAAATAAATATATAATTCATAATTGTTTATAATATATAATTATAAATTTTGATTTTGTCTCACATTGTTATTTAATTTATTTAATTATATATTTTTGGAAAATTGAAACAATTAAGTTAAAATTTAAAGAAAAATATTTAGTATGATAACAAATGTTTAAAAAATAAAAGAAGTTTAGTAGTTAAATTATTTAGTTATCAATTTAAAAATAAAAAATCAATAATATGATTAATCTTTTACCTATACCTGCTACCCAATGCTTAATCTTTTCTCTGGGTTTTTGATTCCTAAAATGGTAGGCTCTTATCCTCAAACACAATATTCAAAGACTCTTATTTACAAGTCATAATTACAAAAGTTGAATTTCATCAATGTTCCCTTGTTCTCTCTTAACAAAATACCAAGATGTTAAATTCACATATAATAAGCCAATGAATTGATTTCTGCAACGCTATGCTATGTTATCAGGATTTAAGTTGAGTATCGAAAACGAATATATCTGACACTAATATATTCAATTTTTAAGATTTTTCATGTATTTGGAGGAACCTACCTGTATATGTATTCATGTTCAAATATGTGTCAAACACAAGTATAAATCCTAAATATTTTAGAGAAATGAAGAGTTTAGATAACATTGATGTTACTATATAAATATATATATATATATATATGCTAAAAAACAATTTCAGCCTTCTGGTTTCCTCCTTTGAGCTGCACACTGAAAACATTTGACGTAAATACATCATCTTCACTATAGCTTCAAAGTATCGCATTTGTGTTTAGATTTCACATTTGGGTAAAAATTTTATTTTTGTCAACCTAATCGTTGTTTTTCCAATTTGTGCAGAAACTACGAAGGTGGTGGATCTGGTTGTATTATGTAATGCCAACATCCTGGACATTAAATTGCTTGCCCACTTCACAATATGGAGATGTGGATGATCAAATTAGGGTTTTTACTGAAACCAAAACAATAGCTTCTTTGCTAAATGATTATTTTGGGTTTCACCCTAATCAAACTACCTATTTCGGCCCTTGTTCTCCTTTTCTATCCCCTAATTTTTTCATCTCCTTTTGCATTTTTTATTATATGCTTAAGCTTTGAGTTGAGGTAAAATATTTTATCCTCTCTTTGAACATCAAAATTTCTAAGTAACATGTAATGTTCTTTTTTAATAAATATACCATAGACAAGAATATTTATTTATTTGCCATTTGAACTTGACTTTATGTACCCCATCTACTAAAAAATAGAGTAATTATCTATACATTTAATCAAGGTTTAATTAAGATTAGGGTCTGAAACTCTGAATAGTAAGTACCTATAGGCATAAATTAAGAATTATTTAATTATCATTATACAATTTTTTTTTTACACTTAACTATTACTTTTACTAAATCGGAGAAAAAGTAAAGCATTAATTACATTTTTTTCAATAAATATCACTTTAATCGGTGTCATTAAATACTAGTTAACATTTTTCTTCAGACTCATACAAGAATAATTTAATCTAATAAATATTTATTTAATTAAGATTGGCTTTTCAATTTATTGGAATCTATGTAGCAGTGGCCCGGTCAACATAGAAACGCAACTTGAGAAGCAGTTGTAATAAGTAATTTATAACAAAACAATAGCAAGAAACAATCAAACAGATTTACAACTCAATATAAGCAAGGGGCATTTAGACCAACCACTTAATGCAAGCCATTAAGTATGCAAATTATTATTACTATGATTATTATTCAAAACTAGGATATTTTAAACAGTATCATGCGTAGAAACAACTACCCAAACCTGTATCTCTTATCATTCTAAAGGTTGCCTTCAATTTTTTTGAACTGCATTTACCATCAAAGAAAAAACTGCTAATAACCATATCAACGTTGGAATGATATGGAATACGAGCCAGTGTTTGGATCTTTGACAGCTTTGAAGTTGTCGACACTCATCCCAAATCGACCCAGAACAGAGTTGCCCAATTCTTTTAGCTTTCCTGCTCAAAGCATGTACATTTATATATGGTTAGTGATGCATAAGTGGAGGCTGAAAGATAACAGTAAAATACTGTTCAGTCTGATAGTCAACAATTCCACAGAGGATCTAATTCCCTAGTTCAAAATACACAATCATACCGTGAATATACATCATCATCAAATAAAAGTTAAGCTCAATATTATTCTCATTTCAATGATACCGACAACAATTTATGAGAAAAACGAACATAAGTTGCAAGAAAATACCAAGTTCCCTTTGGCAAGAAGAAATGCTCAGAAAAAAAAAAAAAAAGAAAAAAATCAGTGACTAGAACAAAGTGTCAAACTGCTTCCATTTTCCATATGGTTTCAAAGCCTACTATGAAATGCAAGATCTGAATAGTATCCAATGACCAGTACTATGTATCAAATGCAGATTGCACAAAGCTAAAGTCAAATCATTTCCATACTTTTCCCTTAGAGATGAAAAACAAACAAATAAATTGGATGCTTATTACCAATTGCATTCAGTAGTAAAAGATCAAATCATCTAAATCTGTTTATGTGGTGCTTGGAAACATGAAGTTGATATATTATACTGAATTTGGCTTGTTAGATACGTTGAGCTAAAGGAATTAGCCAAAAAGTATAGTCAAGAAGATTCAAATATATAGGTCTTTGATATGTGAACTTGAAAACCTCATTCTCACCTAAAAATTTCAAATCCCCCTTCGAACACTGCATGCTAAATACATAGGAATTTGAAAGCAAAAAATTTTTGTGAACCTTAGGTATATCGGTTGGCATGCTACACCCCATAAAATTCAATAATTTTAACACAACTGTGAACAATGTAGCAAGAAGAAATTTAGCAAAAAGCCTGAGTCTTCCTACTCTGTCTTCTCTTCATAATAATTTTGAAGATCCAATATGGTAAATATCAAGAAAGAAGCTTTACCTCATTGAAGAATGAGACATGTGAGACTGATCTTTGAATTGAATACCAAAAATTGGGGGAGAAAAGGAAGAGCAAAGGCAATAAATGCAGATTTCAAGCTTACCAATCATCTCTTCTTTCATTTTTTCTCTTTTTTCTGCAGCCAGTGGTTCCAAGCGATGAATGGATTTCCTAGCCTGGGAATCAGAAGGATCCAATTCCAATAGCTTCTTCATATCTGCAAATTTTATTTTATTTTACTTTTGGAACAATAATTAAAACCATATGCTCAAATATAAATCCAATCATCAAGATAAAGCAGTGTATAAATTTTCATAAACACCCCAAAATGAATAAATATTTAGAATAAGAAAGGAAACAATCAAATCAAATAAAATCGAACTCACCAGCAATAGCCTCTTCAAAATGTTCAAGCTTTTCATGGGCTTCTCCTCTTCTCACAAGAGCTTTTATATAAGAAGGATTAAGTTCCAACGCTTTCGTACATTCCTTGATGGTTTCCTCATATTTGCCCTAAAAATGTGCATTTTTGAACATCACATTTAAAAAAATCAAAGAAAAAACAATAAAGAACTTTGATTCAAGTTTAAGAAGTGAAAGGGAAAAAAAAAATAACCAGCTTCAGAAAGCAAACGGAACGATTCGAATGACAAATTGAACGAATTTCAACGGAAGTAGGCATCTCCGCCGTAACTTGCAAGGCAATCTCATACTGTAACAATGCCTCCTCGTATTTGCCGTTTCTAAACAACATATTTCCTTCCATTTTCGCATCATTTGCTTGGGCCAAGGCTTTCTACAGAGAGAAGCAAACAAAAAAATTGATTAGCTATTTTATTTTATTTTATTTCATTTCAATGATTATACAAACAAAAAATGGCCCCGGAAAGAAGAGAGAACCTCTTTCAATTCTTCGTCGTTTAAGGCATCTTGATAAGAATCGGGACCTTTCGGTTCAGGTGGCTGTTGATCGTGGGTAAGGTCATCTTCTTCGTTGTCGCTGACGCCACGTTCGCTCGCTGTTTCGAATCCATCGGAGGCCGCATCTCCACCGTTGCTATTTGATAATGATGGAGCCGCTTTTGTGGCTTCTTCGACTTCATGTTGTTCATCAGTGTGGTGGGGTTCAATCAGCACCATTTTTAGGGTTTAGAATCAAAGAATCTAGAACAGCCTTACACTTCAAGTAATCAAACTGTTGCTGATTGAATATTATGCCACATCAACAAGAATAGAAGAAGTAGACGAACTGACGAAGGACAATTGGCTTAGGCAAGGATCCAAAAAAATAAATAAATAAATAAATAAAGGGAAAAAATCAGCTTTCTGAAGGAAAGCATCTTAACGGCGTCGTTTTCACCAATACAAATCAACAAAAAGTAGGCCGCGCTTACCTTAACCAAAAAAAATGGACCGCACTTATCTTAGATTGGGCTTTGAAATCTGATAAGTACTGCTAGTCTTTTGAAATAGGCTTTAATAATTTGATTAAAAAACTGGGCAGCTAAAAATGGGTAGACTACTGCAGCTCAAGACTGAAGTGGGCCTAAAGAACAAAACTCGATCAAATCTTTTACGCTAAATGAATCAAATTTTAATAAATAAAT
>JAQSVH010000002.1:8067148-8087400 GCA_029448705.1 Adansonia digitata
ATTTTAGGACTGATTCCATAATTTTAGGGATCTATTTTTTACCTACAGCTAATACATATCTACACAGGATATCTACATAGTTAATACATATTTACAATTAAATCACTAATTATCTAATCTATAATTAAAATAAACAGCTAACTGTTTTCCAACAATTATTAGAGGACTTCCAATGATTTTGCTTCAGTGTTACTGTGATGCAATCTACCTTTATGGTTTTTAAGACACCTTTGTAGTTGTTTTATAATCTAAATACTTGAGGAAAAATGGAAAGCAGGAAACTTAGAATAAAGAAAGGGAAAATAAGAAAAGAAAAGAAACCCATAAGCTTGACACCAGGACTCCTTGGGACTCCAGAGTCAGACCTAAGGTTGATTGCATCACACAGTAACAAAGCAATTATGCTGGAATCTGATATTATACTATGTCTTTAGATTATTACGTTGAACTACATAGACTCCAAGCATACCTTGTCCTAAAAGAAATAGAACTTCTATGCCCATTTTGAACCTTCTGAAATACTGAGAATTCAAATAGAAAATTGACACACATAACTTGAAACAAACCCAATAGGATACTCAATTTGAAGTTCCCAGCAAATCAGAAAATTAAGAAACTACACTTGACACTTAAAACAGAAAATAAATTAAGAACGAGTGGTTTTAACTTAAGGAATCATAAATTTATGACACAAAAACACTAATCAAGTTTACTCGATATCCCAACTCATCTTCCCATCAAATGTCAACATGCAAAGTTGAGGGTCAGATGTTAGAACCGGCCTTAGCATGTGTCCTAAAATCTTCAGATGCGTATGCCGGCGTGCTTCATCACTAGTTTTAGTTAAGCAGCAAGAAATGAAGAGATCTAACATCTGACTCTTGACTTTGGCTTAATACAGTGTTCTGCATTAGCAGTTGGCTTTTACGCCTTCGTTTCTTTTTGATTCGTATGTATGTTGTTTATGAGAGTTAACAAGCCTTTCACATGGTGTTGGTCAGAATATCATCATGGTCACCATCCCTCTAATTGCTTTAGTTATAATGACATTTTTGTAGATGAAATTTTTTTATAGTCACCCCCTCCTGACTGCCATTACAGAGGTCGGACATAGGATGACTATTGGAATGTTTGGTATCTTATTTCATATGTTCACCTTTAATAACCTACTGAACATATCTCACAACGAGGTTGCCGTTCAAAAACTTAAAATAGGAAATTGCTTTTTGTATGTTTCGTGAGTGTTTAGACGGTTCTGTTTTTCTTAGTGCTCAACTCTGGCAAACTATTACAGGAAATGTAATTCTTTTGTAGATCAGTTACGTGATTTTGATTTAATTAAGAAAGATCTGATATATTCTAAATGTTGCAATAGCAGTTACCTGATGCTCCGGAAGAGCCGTTAGATTGTAAAGGTTCAACACCTCTGCCTGTTTTATGCGTAGAAGATGGTATGGTAATCTTACGATTTTCAGAAATATTTGGTATCCATGAGCCCTTGAAGAAAGCGGCCAAAAGAGACCGTGGCTATTTCACTCATAGAGGTATGTTTTCTATGATAAACTTTTGAATCCTTGGCACGTATTGTTATATCTTGTAGTAGGAGCATGACATAAGTTTTGGAGTTCATATGCACCCTAAAATTGTGCAGCCTTTGGTTAGTATTCTTGGGCATTGATGTGGCACATTTTTTGTTGTTTGGCATCTCCTTCCCCTGTGATAAAAGCCACAAAGGGAAAATATCTGTGGGGACATTAGTTGCCAGTTTTCTTGGTCCCTTCTTTTTCACCCGTTGTAATTTTTGGTTTTCCACTTCATTTGTCCAGAAAAGTACAAATCTGTGGATGCTTCTGATCTTGTTGAAGAGGATGAAGAGGTATTTCTAAAGGGTACCGGTCAAGGTTCTTCATTCATTGGTTGGGAAAATGCCATCCAACAAGATATATCTGAATTTCCTGATAAACATCTCTTGCAAGAAGGTTTGGAAATGTCTGCAGAGAGTAAAGAACACATTAAGGATAATTGTTCTAATCCAGAAGCAATGAAAGAGGGGGTAGAAGTAAATTTTTCTTCTGGATGGCAGTCACCCTCATGTCCAGCAATTTTTCCTCTTGAGCAGCTGGACTGGGAAGAACAAATTCTTTGGGACAATTCTCCTGCAAAAAGTGGCTATCCTTTGGAGAGTCCTGAGATCTCTGTCTCCGATTGGGAAGCTTCAGTTTCAAGAGAGACCATTCTACAGGCAGAGCGAAATCTACTTTGCGAGCAGTCTACAGAGCCCTATGAGAAGAATCATGATAGTGGCCTTTGTCGTTCCTCTGTTTTCTTGGAATCATTTGACTCAAAAACTTCTTCAGGATCTATGGACCTTCCATTCTTGGAAAGCAGATTCCATCCCCAACTCTTGAGGCTGGAATCTCAGTTGGGAGTAAATTCTTTGAATGGTGCTGACAGTAAAAGAGAATATGATACTGTAGAGCCTGATAAAAGTGATGTGATGAGGTGTTTTAGAAAACTTACGTTGCAAAACAAAGATATGATTGATGGGTCATGGTTAGACAATATTATATGGGAACCAAATAGTGTTACTGCAAAGCCTAAGCTAATTCTTGATCTGCAAGATGAGCAGATGCTTTTTGAAGTTTTAGATAACAAGGAAAGTAAACATCTTCAGCTCCATGCAGGGGCTATGATCATTACTCGACCCGCAAAGCCAAACCGTCGTTCTTCTGAGGTGTCAGATCACAAATATCACCCTGGTTGGCAGTTCAATATTGCTAATGACAAGTTCTATGTGAACCGTAAAGTTTCTCAACAGTTACAATCAAATTCCAATAAACGCATGGCTCATGGTGTCAGAGTTCATCATTCAGCACCTGCACTTAAACTTCAAACAATGAAGTTGAAGTTGAGCAAGTAGGTGTTCCTATTAATATCTTTTTATTGTTTTAATTCTTGTCTGCTCCTTCGGTAGTCTTGGTACATGTATATTTTTGTTCATTTTGCAGAATAAACCTTGATCTTGCAGATGTTTTCCCATCTTCTCTCTCTATGTAATTACTTTTAAAGTTCTTTAGAATAGTGTTGTGCTATATTGGTGTATTCCTGTTTAATCATATTTTGTTTTATGTTGGCTTTTCCTGGCTCTTGCACGGTACCTTACATGCTTTGTTGCATTGTGAGTATGCTATTTATTTCCTGTCAGATTTCAGCCCTTGAGTTAAATCTATAACTTTGCAGTAAAGATGTAGCAAATTTTCACCGTCCAAGAGCGATATGGTATCCTCATGACATTGAGGTGGCGGTCAGACAACAAGGGAGGCTGCCAACACAAGGACCCATGAAAGTTATACTGAAGAGCTTGGGAGGCAAAGGAAGCAAACTACATGTTGATGCTGAGGAAACTGTCTCTTCCCTTAAAGCAAAGGCATCTAAAAAGCTAGGTACTCAAAGTGTTATTTTAACATGTATATCCACTGTACTTTAGCTAATGACCAGAAAATGCTTGCCTTTTAAGTTATTACTTTGTAAATTTTATAATTTCTTAGATTTCTTAAGGATCTTAAAGTTCATTCTGGGATTGTTTTCTTGTAGATTTCAAGCCATCAGAAACTGTAAAAATATTTTATCTTGGAAAGGAGCTTGAAGATGATAAGTCTCTTGCTGCCCAAAATGTTCAACCAAATTCTCTGCTTCATCTTATTCGCACAAGAATACATCTGTGGCCAAAAGCGCAAAAACTTCCGAGAGAGAATAAGTCTTTACGGCCTCCTGGGGCATTTAAGAAGAAATCTGATCTTTCTGTGAAAGATGGTCATGTCTTTCTCATGGAGTAAGAGTCTTCAACATCATTTTATTTCCTGTCCATTTGTTTTGAGTATAATACATTTGAAAATCTTTTCCATTATGACATTTTTTTTGAGTATAATACATTTTCTTGTTAAGCATCTAACCTAAACCAATTGATAATAAAAGGGGGGAGGGAGGGAGAGAATAAAATAGATTTTTTTGACTTCCTTTTGATGGAGAGAATTAAAAGAGAGCAAAGTTCCTTGTTGAGTTAATTTTCATCTAATGGAAACTAGTTCTATATCTGTTACTTTCTTGCATTGAGAATGGGTGATGATTCCCTTTCCTTTTGAAAAACAGGACTAGCCTGTGTTAGACAGCCTTTTTCTGTAACATTTCTGGGCATTAACAGTTAATTTTTCTCCTCCATTGCATTTTTAACTTCTCAGATATAAATTTAGCATTTTCAGTCTTTGTTAACGCTTTCCCTTTTTCGATTGTGAGAAAAAAAAATTCATTATTATGAATAAAGTGTTCTCATGAACATAAGTATATTAAATATGGAATTCTCAATAGGACTTAATCCTTTTTTACGGTTTAGGTATTGTGAGGAGAGGCCTTTACTTTTGAGCAACGTGGGGATGGGTGCGAACCTGTGCACCTACTATCAGAAAACATCTTCAGGTGATCAAACTAGTGGATTGTTACGCAATGGAAACCAAACCTTCGGAAATGTTCTGCTTCTAGAGCCAACTGATAAATCACCTTTCATTGGAGATATTAAAGCTGGCAGTAGTCAGTCATCTCTAGAAACAAACATGTACAAGGCTCCCATATTTCCCCACAAGGTTCCTTCGACAGATTTCCTATTGGTTAGATCACCAAAGGGAAAGCTTTCCATACGACGTATTGATAAGATTGCTGTTGTCGGACAACAGGTTTGTTACAGCTATGGGTTTCTCTGCATGTATCCTTCCAAGAAATTATATCAAACTTGTGCCACAAATTCTATGGAGTTGATGCAATTTTCTGCTAGTAACATTCTGGTTACTAATGTTGCTGCTGCATGTTAATTGTTTTGCCCATATGCTCAGTGTTCGGTGCCTTCCTACACCTGTATAGGAGTTGCCCTTTGTTAGAATCTGTTAGGGGGGATAGAACTGAGTGTGATAAATAAACCTTAACCTGCATGGAGTGCATTTTCTTGTTATTATGCTTTTATTTATTTCCTTTGCATTTGAAACTATAAATAGACTATAAATGAGTAAATAATATTTATGGAAAAAATGCAGAATTGATGTTTGACAGCCATTTAATTTTAGAACAAAGATCAGGTCAAACTTTGTCTGTACCAATGATCTGCTTGATTTAACTAAAATAAAGATTGGATGCATATATATTTTTTTGATTAAGTAGACTGCTATTGAGTTCCTTGCTGGAATCAAGGGAGTTGAACTCTATTCAACATATATGTGGTTTAAGGGGTGTGAATCTTTTTTGAACAAACAAATGCCCTTTTCATTATGTTCACTTTTGTGGTTGTTAGAATTTTAACTTTTGCATGTTTCTTTTCTGTAAGTTAAATTTTGAGTTAAAAGAATTCAGTGGATGAATATTTAACACACAACTGCCGGATTTTGGGTGAATAATGCAACAGAAAGTCATTATATGTAAATTGAGAGTGGCTAAAGGACACAGAGATTAGACTGAGGGTTCTCCCATGTGGTGTGGACTTGTGGTACTTGTGTGTGTATGAGTTTATGCATGTTTTGGTCTATGAATACAGTAAATTGTATGTTCATGAAATTTAGCTTTTGATTCTATACAAATTGTTGATTGAACTTTGGTATCATTGGAGTCTTTAAACCATGGGAAGTTTGCCATGCAAAGTACTTCCAGCTTGAGAAGTATCAGCTCCAACAGATGGTACAACTTCTGTTAAGTGATGTTAAATTCATAAGTTTTGATGTTTATTGCATCCCCATATTTTTTTATCTGCCTATTTCTAGTTGGTTTTCTGTTGGATGCTTAGCAAGGTCTTAGAGAATAGGTTGTTTGCTGGTCTATTTGATGTTTGTTACTTTTTCGTTCCCTGCTTTTGCACTTCGCAGGATAAATCCATGCACAGAGTATAGTACGTGCGCATATATTCATTTGAGTGTATATGATTGTTCTTTGTGAGTTCTTTAAAGAATCAGCATAACGAATCCTTATAATCTTGCCCTTTCTGATTGATCCAATTTTCCTTTTGCAGGAGCCCCTCATGGAGGTATTCACTCCTGGATCAAAGAATATTCAGACGTATCTAATGAATAGAATGCTGGTTTATGTGTATCGGGAGTTCTCTGCAGCTGCCAAACGTGGTTTGATTCCTTTTATTGGTACAGATGAGTTGGTTACTCATTTTCCTAACCTTTCAGATGCAATTGTCCGGAAAAAGCTAAAGGAATGTGCTTATTTGCGGGTAATTTTTGTGTCCTCTATTTTTGGAATTCTGGTTGACTATTGGTTATAAAGTTTCTCGAGTACTGCTTGATGTTCATATTGACACCAACAATCCTAAATTTTAAAGATTATTACTTTTTTGAATCATTCTTCTATTATCTTCTATTAACTTATTTGCTACACTTGGCTACGTTGCATCCCAGAGGGATAAAAGTGGAAGACAGATTTGGTCCATGAAGCCTGATTTCCACATTCCACCTGAAGGCGTTCTGAGAAAGTTGGTTTCTCCAGAGCATGTAAGTTTCACTATTATACATCATTTGTTTCTTTTTTCTTTACCCTATTTATTTGAGCACTATGTTTTCGTTGGAAGAGGAATGAAGATGTGGGCCGATTGCATTTTACAATAAAGAAAGGGTCATTTAAAGATGTATTTACAGTGAATGCTTAATATCATTACCATTTTTAATTTAGCAATTTTGAGTTTTTGCGCCTGAACATTTGGGTCAATTGTTAGCGCATGATCCCCTTGCTTAAAGGCTAGGCTTTGAATCCCCCCTTACCCAAACCAAATATATTTATATATATGGATTCCATATATCTTTTTCCTGTTTGATACGGTTAATGTGTTTGGTGGATAATGTCAAATGGCATCCCTATTTGATGGTATTAGCTTAGCTGTTAATTTCACTCTTTTTGTGGTATCTTCTTATGTGTGCCCAATGAACCTACAAGCTTTATACCTTCTCTTTGGTGTTTTGTCCTTACCTCCCGAAAATGATTGGAAAGTAAAATATATATTTTCTGTGCAAGGATCTATGTATTCTCCATATGTTAAATCAATATACTTTTATTTCCATATATTGGGGAAAAAGGCAAAAAGGAAAACGGGATGCTTTGTTGTCCTATCATGATTCATCAAATTTGTATTATGTAGTGATAACATAGAATGCTATGAGGTGAGAAACACATGCTTCTGTGTTTTTCATCTGTTGATTCATTTCTCATTCTTGTTCAGGTGTGTGCCTATGAAAGCATGCAAGCTGGTCTGTACCGGCTCAAACATTTAGGAATCACACGACTAACTACTCTTACCAGTGTATCATCTGCAATGAGTCAACTTCCTGACGAAGCTATAGCTCTGGCTGCTGCATCCCACATTGAGAGGGAGCTGCAGATAACTCCATGGAATCTGAGTAGCAATTTTGTTGCATGTACAAGCCAGGTAAAATATAATTTCTTCTGCTAATAGGAAAGCACTTGTGTTTTTGCTTTTCAAATAGGTAACAGCAACGAAATTGCATGTTAAGAAGTTGAGCTTTTGAACAATATTCTTTAAAATTTTTTGAATGATAGCTTCTTGAGTAGCAATTGTAGCCATTTTATTTTACATTTCAATTTTTATTCTATTATTTACTTTCTACACTTCCCTTTATCCAGGACAGAGATAATATTGAGCGCCTGGAAATAACTGGTGTTGGTGATCCTTCTGGTCGAGGCTTAGGATTTAGCTATGTCCGTACTGCTCCAAAGGCTCCAATGTCAAATGCTGTGATGAAGAAGAAAACAGCTGCTGCTCGTGGGGGTTCTAGTGTAACTGGAACGGATGCTGACCTCCGTAGATTAAGCATGGAAGCAGCGCGAGAGGTGAGTTTTTATTGCAAAAACATTTCTTATTGAATTCTAATAATAAAATTTGTCAAAAATAGTGTTTTCTTTGGTCATTTTGGTATTAACTATATTTTCTATAGTTTTTTGATGGTGATAGATCTTTTATAATGTTGCATCTTCATAATGCTGTTTTATTTGAAAGATATAAATATGGTTGTCTCTGAGTGGCTTCAACCATCAATGAAGGTGGACAAAACCTGCAACTTTTCATTTAAAGAAAAAGTTAAGACTCAATAAGTTTTAGTAGGTTAATTAAGGTCTAGAATCAAGATAAATAAAGACAACATCTTCTGGTTATGTTGTTAATGACCTTTTCTTTTCTTCTGTGTTATGCATGCTGAAGGTCAATAAAAGCATTGATGTCTGGGTTCAGGAAAAATGAAATTTTCTAAATTTACTGCAAAAATATTTATTGGTGATCAAAGCAATTATTTGGGTTTTATAATAGAGTGTCTAGAGAAATCTTCTTGAGAAAAAGGGAGTCTATATGCCTTCTATCCTTGCTTGAGCAATTGCATGTATAATGGAGCAGTTAGTTGCACAAGACACGTACATGAATAACAATGTCTGATAGCAATAGGTTTAATATTAAGGACCATCTCTGATCTCTTATCTTCTTGCTCTTTTTGTAACTCATAAGTGAACTTTTATATAGCGTAGTCACTGGTCTAGTTTAACTAAATTCGGTTTACAATTCTTGCCGCCATGGTATAAATATTTGAAATTGGTTCTAAGTTCTTAAGTCATTTGAAGCGGAATAAATTTAGAAAAAATGCTTGCATTGTTGCCCTTTTTACCTTTTACAGATCTGCAGTAAATTATTTGGTTCATGTCCATTGTCTCTTAAGTGCTTTTTCTTTTTTTTTTTCCAAGGTTCTTTTGAAATTCAATGTTCCTGATGAAGTGATCGCAAAACAAACTAGGTGGCATCGTATTGCTATGATACGCAAGCTCTCAAGTGAGCAAGCAGCATCGGGAGTCAAGGTTGATCCAACAACTATCAGCAAGTATGCGCGGGGACAGCGAATGTCCTTTCTTCAGTTGCAACAGCAGACCAGAGAAAAATGTCAGGAAATATGGGATCGACAAATTCAATCTCTTTCAGCTGTTGATGGTGAAGAAAATGAAAGTGATTCTGAGGCAAATAGTGATCTTGATTCCTTTGCTGGCGACCTAGAAAATTTGCTTGATGCAGAGGAATTTGAAGAAGGGGAAGAAGGTAATAATGATAACAAGATTGATAAAGCAGATGCTGTTAAGGGGCTCAAGATGAGAAGACGTCCCTATAAAGCTCAGGCAGAAGAGGAAATTGAAGATGAAGCTGCCGAAGCTGCTGAATTATGTCGTTTACTCATGGATGGTATGAATTATTTCATCCCGATAGTTTTTATTTCTTGTTTCTTTTGATGACCGATAAAACTTAAGCATTACAAAGCTCAATATGTTTCCCTGGTTTATGAAAAAAGCATCCTGGAAAATATGCTTTGGATTCTCAGTATCTAATGCTGCCAAAAATATACTGGTTGCCCCAAAGTGGAACATGAGTTTTTGAAAATAACTTATGCCATTGCAATGATTGATCCACGTGCTTCATGGGAGTAACATTTATTCCCAAAATTAGTTAAAGCTTTCAATTTTGATGGTCCAGCAATGAGAGTTTCCAGCTATTGCCTCCAAACGTATCTGTCCCTGTTAGCCTGTATTTCATTTGGTATTGTTGTTAGTCATCAGTGACCATCAGCTGCCTTCATTGGTTGTCAGTTGACAGTTTGGTGACCACCATCATACTGGTGCTGCTACTGAGAGCATTTTTTTTTTTCTTTTTTTTTGTTGGGGAGGGGATCGTTTGACTGTTGAGAATAATTAGTCATTTCTTTATTTTGGTGAATGTATCCACTATCATGCTGGCAAATATTGATGGACAACAATTACTCAGTCCTTTATTTTGATAACTGATTCATGATCAGCAGGCAAAAGTAACTTCCTTTAAACATTTTCTTTTTTTATATTTTTAAATTTGAAAATGCTTGAAATGTGTATTTGGAGTTAACAAGAATATCTCATGAATTATGTGCTTCCATGCAAGCGTGTGTGATGAAGTATCCGTTTGATATAATCCTCAGTACTTGCAGATATTTCTTCTTTCTTCCCTGAATTGAACTTTTTCCTGTGGCTTCCCTAAACTTTTGCAATTTAGAATCTGTAGATTTTGGATATTTTGGGCTTACTTCTGGTCAAATTTAACTTTTTAAAATGACTTTTCTTGGTCACCTTCACCTTCGAATCCACGTAATTCATCAAACTTTTCTTGCTCACCTGTTAATGTTCTGATTTGCACAATCTTATTTGAGAGGAAATTCATTGTAGTGTGTTTTGCTTGTATCATCTGCATATTCATTTGGGAGATTTAACAATTATGGTTTATGCAATTGACCAACAACTCTTCTTGTTAGATGATGATGAGCAAAAGAAGAAAAAGAAGAAGAAAAATAAAGCTGTAGCAGAAGATGCTGGGTTGACGTTTGGCTTACAATCACGTAGTGGTGTTGAGAATGTACAGCATGTTAAGAAAGCAAGCACAAATTTCAAGCAAATTGTTCGTGCTCCTCAGCCTAATGGGTCATATACTATGAACGAGAACATTGTTAAGGATTCAAAGGATGTAAGACAAGTTACCTTAATTATGTGGATTAATCATATGACCTGTTTTGATAGATTCTGTCTAGTCTTTTCTCTTTAGGCAACTTTTGTCTGTCTCCGAGATGTTTGAGCTGACAGTGACTGAGGTATGCTTTGATGGCAGATTGAAAGTAGAATTTTTAAAGGGAGCTTGTCTGGGAAGACGAAAGGAATGAAAAAGAATGCTATGCCAAGCACAGGCCCATTAACTAAAGTCAAAATATTGGGAGACAATGTTAAGGCAAGTGGGCTCTTATCTTCTTCTTCTTCTTCTTCTGCTTTCTTTTTAATGGAAAGACAAGTGAGCTTGTTGATTTTTAACTATTTAGTGTTTTCAGCAGATGTTGCATGAGTATTCTTTTTTATTTTCTTTTCATTCGTATTTCAATGACCTGGAAAGCTCTTCAGCATTTCTTCTTTTTATGCTTATGCTGGTAAAATGTTGGAGATATGGATTTAGAAAGGAGATATTTATGGTTTATTTTTAAGGCTCAATTTTACCTTTTTGCTTCTGCTACCTGTTTTTTGCTTTTATCAGCAAAAAATATAAATTGTTGTTTGATCTAAAAAATGAAAAGTACATGTAAGGATTAAAAAAATGAAAAGCTTTTAATTCTATGGGTAAAAAAGGCATTGATTTTACTTATAATGAGCAATATATATTTAAATTGGTTTCTTAGAACATTTGCTTCTTGTCTTAACCAAATATAATGTTACTTGAGCAAATAGCAAAATGCAAGTGGATAGAAGTTGCAAGTAGATGAGTTTTGGTTATTTAGCCCCCAATGTGAAAATATTAGATAAGTACCGCTATTAGGAGTTAATAAAACAAATTCATCATGAACCAAATGCCTTACAATTTAATTATTAAGATATAACTGTTTATGCTGTTGAATACTCTGGGGTTGTACATGTTGAGTTTAACTGCCTAATAAAGCATGTTCCTGCTCAAACTGAGTTCTTTAGGTCCAAAAGTCAGCAGTTTTGCACAATTGATATTTATGTATTTAAAGGTGTCTCTTATATCACGATACATGTCAGTCCCTTTTCCATTGGGATTAAATCTTATTAGTTACCATAAATAATATGAATGCCATATTCTACAAATGCAGCTTTGAAATTTTTGGGGATTACTACTATGTTGTCATCCTGCCTTTGAATCGGGATTAACTTATAATAAACAGCAGGGTGACTGATTTTATGGATCCAAAATTGGGTCTATGTAAACAGTGGTGTTCACAGTTTGATTTGATTTATGCTACATGCTAGGACTCCCACATGCACAAATGGACACCCATTTATAGAAGGGGAAGTTGTATGGATTTTCTTCATTTTTTTTTTCTACTAATTTTCCTTTGTTTCCTGTTTGGCATCTTTTTCCCCAAATTTTTTCTATCCCATATTACATATTCATATTTGAGAAGTAAGAGCGTAAACTTGTGCTTTCCATCTATTGCCCTGCACCAAGTTTTTATCTTAAATGTCTTTTTTTTTTCTTTTGGTTTGGGAAAAGGGATGCTTAAATGTGTGATCTGTGTTATTTGTGAAGTATGTTAATTTATATTTTTCATACCTGTGCTAGTGGAATCTGGGTGCTTTCTTTGGCATCAAGATTTGCAATAATTACATAAAAGAAATTTAGATGAATGAACTTGAGTTTTCATCGATATTATTTCTCCTAGTATTTTCTGAAGTCTGCAGCATCCTCTAGTTATATGTTTTCTTTCTGATGTATTTGAGCTGATTGCAAATTTTAAAGTTTTGGTCCTGTATTACCGAGTTCTTCTTGTCAAGATTATCATACATTTGTGTGAGACTTCTTCTTATTCTAAAACACTTCACTTACTCTTCTGTCTTAAACCAGTTGTTCAAGGAGAAGAAATCATCGAGAGAGACTTTTGTCTGTGGAGCTTGTGGTCAGGTATGCAACTCATCAAGTTATTGTGAAGCTTAGTTCTTGAATTTTTGGGACGATATAATCAATCATGTCATCTTTTGGTGAACTAGCTTGGACATATGAGGACCAACAAGAACTGCCCCAAGTATGGAGAAGATCCAGAAATGCAGGCTGAAGCTACTGATTTGGAAAAAGCTCCAGGAAAATCCACTTCGCTAGAACCATCTGGTCAGTCCCAGTTGAAGATAATGAAAAAGAAGCTCATAACTAAAAGCACGACAAAGATAGCAGTTGTAGAAGCTTCTGAGGGTGAAAAATCTAGTTCAAATGCAAAAGCTCTTCCATTGAAGTTCAAATGCTCAACTGATAGGCTGTCTGATAAGCTCGCTTCTGGAGGCACACCAAGTTCTGATCATCCGGTCACTTCTGATCCAGAAAATGGAATCAAGTCTGCTGCGAAGGTTAGTAAAATAATTATTTCCAACAGGGCTAAGCCTGACGAAATGCAGGTTGAGTCTCATAAGCTGCCTATTGTTATACGGCATCATGTGGAGACTGATAGAGGCCAGTCTGAATCTCATAAGAAATCTATTGTTATAAGGCCGCCAACAAATATTGAAAGGGACCAAGTTGAACCTCATAAACCCTCTGTTGTCATACGCCCACCAGCAGATAAAGATAAAGAGCAATCTCACAAGAAAATTATAATCAAGCGGCCAAAGGAAATTATTGACCTGGATCAACTTAGTCAGGAGGGGGGCACTTATCCTGAGTACAGGAAAACAAAAAGAATAGTTGAATTGTCAAGCTTTGAGAAGCATGGGAAACAGGGAAGCTTGCCATATGCAGAGCCAAAAGCAAGCCGGAAAGCCAAAGAGGAGAGAAGATGGTGGGAAGAGGAAGAGAAGAGGAGAAATGTGGAGAGACTAAGAGAGGACAGAGCAAGGAAGCTTTATGAGGAAGAAATGAGACTGCTGGAAGAGCGAGAAAGATTTGCTGAGATCACAAGATACACAGAAGACATTCGGAGAGAGAGGGAGGAAGAGGAGCGCCAGAAAGCGAAAAAGAAAAAGAAGAAAAAAGCTGAAATAAAAGATGATTATTTAGAAGATTTCAGGACAAGAAGAAATGACAGAAGAATGCCGGAAAGAGATCGAAGTGCAAAAAGGAAAACTGTTGAGTTAGGACGATATGGTGCAGAGTATGTCCCTCCAACAAAGCGACGCAGAGGGGGAGAGGTAATTACTTTTTCTCTTAATTGCACTTCTTTGTCCTGGTTTGCCTTTCCATTTATTTTTCTAATTTACAACTATTTGATTTGAAAAGTAGAATCCATGAATTGTGGTAATAGATTTCTGAGCTTGATTCGACTGAACCATAATTAGCAAAAGAGTTGATAGATTGTTTAGAAGCCGTGATTCTAAATTTGATGCAAATTAAATTTCTTCTTTTTTTGTTTGAACTGATACTAAAGATAGTGACATTTGTTGATTAACTTCAAATCCTTATTTATCATTGTAGAAACAAATTTTTTTTTTTTCCAATATTTGGTGCGTTTATACCCACTAGTAAATATTCATATGCCTTTCATACTATTAATTCTTGAAACTTCCTGCTTAATTTATTCTTCAATTTGATTGCCTTGCAGGTTGGTTTGGCCAACATCTTAGAGCGGATTGTAGAGACACTTAGAGACAATACCGAGGTGTCTTATCTGTTCTTAAAGCCAGTGTCCAAGAAGGAGGCTCCTGACTACCTGGACATAGTAAAGCACCCGATGGATTTGTCGACAGTAAGGGACAAGGTTAGGAGGATGGAATACAAAGATCGAGAAGACTTTAGACATGATGTATGGCAGATTGCCTACAATGCTCATATCTACAATGATGGTCGCAATCCTGGTATTCCTCCACTTGCTGATCAGCTTTTGGAGCTTTGTGACTACTTAATACATGAGCATTCTGAGAGCCTGGCTGAAGCTGAAGCTGGTATAGGTGAAACTTAATCAACTAACTTATTCAGATTATTTATCATCTGAAAGCCAGAATTACCTAGAGAAGAGCCACTTTTTCTTCTTCTCTGGTTGGAGGGGTTTCCAGGTTTTATGTTTAAAAGATGTCTCTTGGAAGAAGAACCACGATGGTGATAGAGCTTTGTATATGTATATTCAAAAGCTCGGTGCTTGAGTCCCTTTTGGCATCAAAAGTAACTAGTTCATATGTGGATTTTTATGGGTGATAACCTAGGTGAAATAACCAGTAAATGATGGTTTGGACGTTTAGACAGAGATTAAAGCTTGTACTGAACCAGATCCCTGTTGAGAGCACAGGCCATTCAGGAGTAAATGACCCAAGGCGTAAATGACCCAAGGCAATCATCCAGAAGAGCTTCATGTTTTTACATACTGTTGGCCAATGGGATGAAGCATTCCTATGAAAATAAGTTACTCACTGGCAATTATCATGTTGAACTTTATCTTGGCATTATGTTTGCTTGGGGTCTGAAGCTATGATGGGTGCAAACTGAGTAGTGAAATGCTTCAGCTCTTAACAGGAAAAGCTTATCAGTCAGAGGTCCTTTACACGTAGGTTAGTGTGATTCAAGTTTTACTTAGGCTTTTTAATAACAAGCTATGAGAGAGTTGATAGGCTGATAGTAAAGAATTTTGATGCACAATTAATTGATAATTGTCTGTATCATAAATATGTATATACCTCTAATGTATTTGTATTTGTTTCTGAGATGGTTTTATTTATTTATTTATTTTTATTTGGATAAGGTGATTCGAACTCTGTTTTCCCGGGAATCATGCACCAACTGGGGGGTGTCTAGGAGTTTGGCTGCTACTTGAATTTTTATAAAATTTTATACTCAATTTTGAATTTGATTTAATCTATATGTTTGGTATATAATTAAATTTAAATAAAAATATTTTATTAATTAAATAGTGATTTAAGTTGGGTTGAGCTGATTTGAATAAAAAATAATTTCTAGTTTTGGCACACTTCGGGTCAATCCGATCCTTGAATTATTTGTAGGTCATGTGTGTCAACCTGATCTTGAAATTATATTTAAGTCTGGCACACTCTGGGTCAATTCGGTCGGGTAATTTTTTTTCTCCTTTTGTGACGCTAAAGAATTTTCACTCATTTGGTGCGTTATACTCTGTAGACAAAACTAAGGGATTTGTTTCATTGAATATGATAAAAGAAAAAAAATCAATTCAATTACATGGGACCCAAATTGTCATATGATCGTAGAAGTTTCAATACATGAACCAAATTTTAGGATGTCATATTTGTTTTTTTTCCTTATAGTCATTATTTCTTACGTGCGGGATATGTATTTTGAGTTGTCACCTTTTCATAATGTGAAACATGTTATCTTCATTTGTTGTGGCTGCTATTAACAGTAACAATAACAATATTGTTTTCTAGCTCAAAACCAATACATATAATTGGTTTCAATATATTAGCCGACGTATAAAATTTGATGAGAGTATTTTCACTTATAATTTTTTATTATAATCTTATCATTATTTTATCACAATCCAAAATTAAATAAAGATCCATAATTTATAAGTGTAGATTTAGTATAAAACTTTAATGTATCTCATATAATTTTGTATTAGGATGGGTTAATTATAGTTAAATAACTCTGATACTTGAGAATTCTCTACTGTTAAATCTTACTCATATTGGTCAATTTTTACGATATTTATGTAACAAAAAAGTTGTAAAGAAATTGAAAGTTTACCCTAACCCCAGAGCCTGGTCATCCAGATTAATTCAATGTTTAACAGTCAATTTGAAACGTCAGAAGGTTGCAGGAAGTAAAATAAAATTGGGAATTGTCTTCTTTGAACTTTCAATTGAAGAAGAAACCAACTGAAATCAATGAGTCTGGCCGACAGTGATTTAAATTACGACCGATGATGTGTTTTTGATTATATTGTATTTATTATAGTTATAGATATAATGAATGGTACTACAATCAATTATGCTAAATATCAATTATAAATATTATTGACAAATAGAACTAAAATTAAAAAATAATGAATTTTCACTAGAAAATAGCCCCATGATTTGATAACATTGACTACATGGATAAGAGTTTATCAGTTCTATTATGATTACATAGCTAAACGACGAACCTATATATATATATATCTATATATGTTTGTGGTGATATTTTCCTTTATAATTAAAGATCTTTTGCAATAATTTCCATAGATATAGGAAGCTCCATCGACCCTAAAATCTCCTAATGACAAAGAATAGAAGTTCCTAACTAGATTAATCGATTATTTGTTGCTCCAACTGTACAAAGGGATAATAATGTTGAATAGTCAAGCTGAAATTTAAATATGGGTGAACTAAAGAAATTTCCCATGGCTTTCCCAAACCCAGACGCCTTCGTTTTCGTCATTAACAGTCAAAGTTAGGTCCGCTAGACCCGTAGTCTTCAAGCACTGTGAAAGACAAGCTTTTTCCCGTGGCGGCATTCAATCAAATCTCTTCTTTTACTTTTCTTACCCTCTCCAAAGCTATAAATAAGTCTCGATATCTACCAGCTTTCCACATCCCAAACACAATTATTTCTAGCAAAAAAACAAATGGCAACCTTCACTATGAAAAACGGCCTTATAGCTATTATCTTAGCAGGAATATTTCTTGCCGGAGTCATGCCTGGAATGGTGAAAGCTCAATGTGGTAACAGCTGTAAACCAACTGAGTGCTGCAGTCGGTTTGGGTTTTGCGGAAATGGTCCGGAATTCTGCGGCGTAGATTGCCGAGGGGGTCCTTGTATTAACAATGGTGTTTCGATAGCTGACATTGTTACGCCTGAGTTCTTTAATGGGATCTTGAACCAGGACGCAAGTTGTGCAGGCAGAAACTTTTACTCGAGAGGTGCTTTTCTTGATGCTCTTAATTCTTTTCCCCGGTTCGCAAGGACTGGCTCAGTTGAGGATTCCAGGCGTGAGATTGCTGCTTTCTTCGCCCATGCTAGCCATGAAACTGATCGTAAGATTTCTTTCTTCCTTTATATAGTTGCAATTTCAGTTCAAAAGATCCGAAACCCTGAAGTAGTAACTATAATATGATACTGTAAATGCTATTTAAATCCTTTCAGTATCGCTTTCAAAAGCCAATTTTAAAAAAATTAATTGGAAGTCAAGCTTGTGTGACCTCTGATTACTTGTTAAACCGATCTGGTCTAAAGTTGAAAAATACTTTTAATGTTAAATAAGTAACGAAGATATTGTAAATAATTGATATGGATATATGTATATATATATATATATATATTGGCTTAGTAACGTGGTATTTAATCTAAATTTAAGAGGTTACGCGTTTAAATCTCATCGATTACGAAAATATTTTTGAAAAAAATAAAAAAACCGATTTTTTCCGGTTAAACTGATTTTAGGCCGGTTCTAGCACCAGACTGGATTGACCTTCAGTTTCCAATTGAGCCAGTCTAACCAGTTGATCAGCTCCAGTTCTTTGATTACTGTCAAAACCTATAGGTAGAAATTTTCGTTGTTAAGCAATAAGCTGTTGTTGTTGTTACAGGTTTTTGCCACATAGAAGAGCAAGATGGCCCCAGTAAAGACTACTGCAATGAGACAATGACACAGTATCCATGCGCCCCCGGCAAAGGTTACTACGGGCGTGGACCACTGCAACTCTCATGGAACTACAACTACGGGCCAGCTGGTTCCGACCTTGGGTTCGATGGGTTAGGCGCACCAGAGACCGTGGCCAATGACCCTCTCATTGCCTTCAAGGCTGCCTTATGGTTTTGGACGAACAATGTTGCATCAGTTGTGAGCCAAGGATTTGGGGCAACTATTAGAGCCATCAATCCTATTGAGTGTAATGGTGAAGAGCCTCAGAAAGTTCAGTCTCGGATTGATTACTTCACACGGTATTGTAGCCAACTTGGTGTTGCTCCTGGGCCTAATCTCAGATGCTAGAATTTATACTAAGTAGAAGCAAATAATTGTAATAACTTAAGTCACTTGGACTCGGATATAAGTATGGGATATGGATATGTGTCCGATACGAGTATGTTTAATTTTTTTAAAAGTTGCCCATATCTAAAAATATCTGAGACACGAATACTTCAAGAAAAATAAAGAGTTAGAGTAACATAAATAACAATAAAGAAAAATGTTAGTCCATTAAAGGGACGTTTAGTTGTTAGAATTGAAACCTTCAATTGGAAAGCTTCGGATTGAAAATTTTAGAATGATATTTATGAAATATGAAAGGGATATCTCCCTAAAATCATGTACTGTATAAAAATAAAGAATAAAAGTTCTAATTTAATGTTTAATTGCCTAATAAAAGAGCTTAATCGACGCATTATCAATTAATTATTCATATAAACAAGATTTTTTTTCCTATTATATCTTCCTATTTTCTAGTATCTTTTCAATAGCAAACAAGTTTTTTTCATATATAAAGAATAAATTAACCGGTTTAGCTAATAATAAGCCAAGGCTTGGTTATATCCGATAGGTTCTCCTATAAACACCAAAAAGATAGAAGCACTTGGCATGCATTACACCTATTCATGAATCAAATAATTCGTTCAATTCGATAAGTCTAGTTCGAATTACTATTTATATAATAAAAATATTTTTATTTAAATTTAATTATAAATATTGATATAAAATAATTTTTAATATTATTTTAAACAATAATATAAATCTAGCTATGACACAACTTAAACCATGAATACCTTTATTGATATTAGCTGCCAAGTCAGTCCAGAATCAACCCAATCCTCACCTGGATAATGAAAAAAAAAGGGCTTTTCGGAGCTGCAACTGGGATTGACCCATGAAAATGGGTACTGTCTATTTTTTTATAAATAATATTAAATTTAATAATTAGCATACTATATATATAAGAAAAGATTTTACGTGACTTAATCTACTAATTGACTGTACAATTAAGATTATTATTTATATAATTAAGAACAATAAATGAACAATTTCAGTGTGTATATATGAAAATATTAAAGATTTAGCTATGAGCTTCTTCAGCATATTCTTAAGGTTATTATTCATATAGTAATATTTTCATTAATTCATTGAAATTAATGAAGAAAGTTATCAAATTTTACATTTAATGTAATTTTATTACTATAAATAGTATATGATAAACCAAAGAGTGACTTTAAAAGTACTCGTTAGTAAAATCTAAATATAAATTTTATTATTATTTATCTTTAAATTCAAATTTGATTAATTCATCCCGAAAATGGATATTGAAAGTTACTAATGAGAGCTTATAAATTATAACTAAGTGAAACATTAAAAAGAATCTTGGGCCCAAAAAATAAAAATAAATCAAACCAGAGGATTGTATTTTTTTTCCCTTCACATTTGTGCCATACAAATTCTACTTATCTAGTAAAAATTGCACAATATCTCAATCTAAAAATAATAATAATAACAATTGCAAATATTGTATATATCCAGACTGAGTTAGTATTACGAGTCAATTAACATCAATTCAATTAATAAATTAAAAAAAACAATTCAAATAAATTTATTATAGATATAAATCTAAGAGAATATGTATTTTTTTCTTATCATGCAACTAATTATCCATATTAATTTAATAAAAATGGATGTATATATATATTTTAACTTTTCACTTAATAATTGTTTTTCTTATTTCTCACTCCATTTTGTACAGATATATATATATATATTTACCTTTTATTTTTATTTTTTTATTTTTGAAAAAAAATT
>JAQSVH010000002.1:8095703-8108755 GCA_029448705.1 Adansonia digitata
TTCTCACTCCATTTTGTACAGATATATATATATATATTTACCTTTTATTTTTATTTTTTTATTTTTGAAAAAAAATTTACATGCATTTTTGCTTGTGTCATGAAATCCAAAAATATGTAAGTATACTTTATTTGTTGATGAAAATAAAAAAAGTATACTTGGTTTAACTTCCATGGGTAATGGGCTTCGAGGTCGTCAGCCATTCCTAATAGATTTAGTGGCCAGGTCCTCGAGGACTAGGTCCCGAAGACATCGTCAACTTTGCCTTCTGGTAAACCGACGTGTATGTATCCAAATGATTTACGTTGTCAATATCCTCCGCTAAAACTCTGGCAGCTTCAACGCCGCCGACGTGGCTCAGGCTCAGCAGTACTGCCATTGAGATGACGAAAATGATCAGAATGGTACTTAGTTTTCTGCTATTCATCTTCCCAAACACTAATCTAAACGCCTGAAAAAAGGCTAAATCTTGGAAGGGTTATGTTGTGAATTGAAGAGAATTTGTAACTGAATATCTGGTTTATATAGGAACCAAAAAAGCTTGCAGAGTCTAGTTAGAACAGCTGAAAATATGTGGAAAAAATGGTGAGGATAAATCCGAAATGGTGGGCATTTTAGGACTATCGATTGTCGTTTGACCAAGGATTTTGAGCTAAGTCATAGCTAGAGAACATTAAAAAATAAAATTAAAAAAAGGCTCGTGACTCGTGAGGAAAAATGTCGTTGCTGGGAAAGGTGAAACACTGGGTTAGTTAAAGGCCTGAATGTTTCTGACCGCGTCAGTCGCTGCTACAGTGTACATGTGAATTTACTGGTTTAACCTTTAGTTTCGGGTTACGTAGCCCAGCCAATTATATTGATCCGACTTTTTATTTTTAAAATATTTATATTTGATATCGTAATATCGGTATGCGATATAATTTTTAAAATATATAAAAATTTTTAAAAAATGCAACATTTACACTCGAGTTCGACTAATATAGTCAATAATATTAAATATGACATTGAATAATTAAAATATAATATGATATGAAAAAATAATATTAATTTAAAATATATAATATAAATTATTAATAATATTAAAATTTATATAGATATAAAATAATTTAAAAATAATTATAATACGATAAACTAAATAAATACGGCATGAATATAAATTATGAGATCCGTTCAAGAGCCATTTGAAGGATGCTTTTGTCATTTTAAGTAAAAAAACTGGCTGAGATGCGTTCAGTGAGAAATAACATTGAGTTTAATGATGTCAAAAAAGTTGGAAATGTTGAATTGGACTATAATTGGTTGGTTATACTATAACTGCAAGTGTTGAACATTAGATTACAATGTACGTGTTGAATTTTGACTCTCGAGATACCTTTATGATGTTACAATCATGGAAGTGATGAATAAATCCCAAATATATGATTTTCGTAAATTATATTTTGAGAGTAAAAATATTTAAAGCATTTAATAAAAATTAAAAAATAATTTTTTTTAATATATTTCAAATAATTTAATTAATTTGATTATTTTTCAATGACTAATATTCAATTAATGTATAATCAAAAAATATTTCTAAAACCCTTATCAATAATCGACCAAAATAATTTTGATCGCAGATCGATCAATCGAAATGAATTGGTTCAGTCAATTGATTTGGTTTAAATAAAGTACATCCCTAATTAGTCTTCTAATGCAAACTAGGGTTAGGAATAATTCAACCTTAGCTTTAATTGTATTATGTTTATATTCATATTACAAGTACAATTATCTATCGGCCGGGCAACTTGTCTAATCTATTTAGGTTGGATTTTGGATATAATTTTTTTAGATTCAGTCGATCGGTCTGAATTATTATATAATAATAAAATATTTTATTTTATTTAAATTTAATTATAATATATATTAATATAAAAGTATTTTTTAATTTTTATTGTTTCTAACTAATAATTTAGACTTTCGGATTGGGTTAGCTGATATTCAAGCTTGAGTAAGAAAAATAAAAAAATTCGAGTTGCAACCTGACCTTAATAATGAACACTCTTTAAATTTATGAGTAAAGTTGAATTTATTAAAATTAACAACAATATATTGTAATTGTTTTTTTTTTTTAAAGTTTAAAATCTTCAAGCAAGCAAGATCATCTACTGTCAAATATAATACACAATCATTTTTAATTTTTTGAAAAAAAATCGAACATAAATTTTTAAAATAAAAAATATACATAAAGATATCATTGAATTGAATTTTAAATATTAATTGATGTATTTTGTTGGTAATGAAATGATTTGTATCATAAACAGAGCAAATTTAATTGTATAGGGACGACAAACCTAAGCAACTCAGCTATTGTTCTTATCTTTGTAATGACAATTAATAACTGTTGCAATCCGACGAGTTCAATTAGACCTGTCAGGAGGCATGGTTTTTCAATTCATGTCGGTTTTTGAATATAATTTTTTTAATTTAGATTAATTTGATTCGACTCAAATTATTATTTAATAATAAAAAATATTTTTATTTAAATTTAATTATAAAATATATAAATATAAAATAATTTTTAATATTTTATTGTTTTATAAATAATGATTTTAGCTTTTGGAACTGATTTGCTCTGAACTTAGATAAAATTTAAAAAAAAAATTGAGATCATAGCCTGGCCCGACTTATACACGCATGCCTCTAAGTTCAAGTAAGTTAATTTTTATATTATTAAAATATATATTTTACACATAGTAAATAATTATGTTTATATAATAAAAATATTACAAATTTTACAATTTCTTAAACAAAGTTATATATAGCAAATATTTTAAGACCTAATTTTTACTTAATTTTAAGAAAATATAAACAATAATTAATGCATAATTACTCTTACATGTTCGATGGATATTTTAATTTGTTATTTTATATAACTTTAACTAAATTATTGTACCTATTATGTCTTAATTAAATATTATATATTTTTCCTGACTTTTCTAGTTAACCAAAAAAAAAAAAAGAAAAAGAAAATAAAATATATCTCTTCATAATTTATTTATTTGTAATCTAATCCACCAACCCCCCCCATAAATTTATAGTTCAAAATATTGACTTAATGTTTAAAATAATTAATATCAAAATTTATTATATATAACACATAAAACATATGATGCATATATAAAGCATATATTTTAGATCATATGGGTATTTTTTAAATTAAAAATTTTGAAATTTTGAATGATTTCTAAAATGAAATTATTTTGAAGTGCATCAATTTGAAAATCATAGTGTGTGTATATATATATATATATGATTTTGTTGGAATAATTATTTTTTATAATTAAATTTTGAATATTAAATTTTAACGAAATAAAAAATAAATATAAAAGAAGAACAATGGCATTTGAGTAGAAAAATGAAAAATAAAAAGTTTAAGATTGATATCTTGACTGTTACAATTTTTAAGTGCAAAAATGGCAATGTGACTGAAACAAAAATTAAGGGAATATATTATAAAATAACACGTGCTTTTGTATGTGTGTATATATATATATATGTGTGTGTGTGTGTGTGTGTGTGTGTGTGTGTTTATATTTATATATAAGCTCAATAAAGCTTCCTATTAAGAATCCAAAATGCTCAAACTTGGCAAGAGATTAACAGTCACAAGCGAGTCAAATTTGCAAATTAACAATACCCATTTAATCCTTTAATTAGAAAAAAAAATTATATGAAAAGATTACTTCACACCTAACATATAACATTTTTATTCAAGTAATTTCACCTAGTTATTAATATTATTTTCTTTCTTGTAAAGATCAAATTATTTACTACGAAAATTATTAATGAATTTAATAAAATAAATATTCATAGTTTAATTATAACATGCAATGATGTCATGTGTAATAGATAATTAATTAATTTTTAAAAAAATATGATTATGTGACATGATTTGAATAGAAGATATATATATATATACATATGTTGATGTTGAATAATTGGATTTGGTTTTGTTTATTATTTTTCAATACTACTTTAATAACTATTCATAAATATGCCTTGAACAAATTAATAAAATATACTATATATAAAGATTAGTGCTTCTATATCTAATGCAATTATAGTGTATATTAATTCAGATGATGCTACCTTATTAAAAGTTTTAATAAAATTAAATACAAATAATTTTGTTTTTAATTAGTTGACATCATCTAATATAAATTAAACATATTCATAAGTTGGACAATTCGCTTAACTTATAATTTGTCAACTTTGGGTATAAATTTTGTTAACTTTATTCGGTTCAATTCGAATTACTATTTAAATAATCAAAATTATTTCTATTTAAATTTAATTATAAGCATTAATATAAAAATAATTTTTAAAATTTTTAATATTATTTTAAATAATAAAATAAACTTTTAAATTGATTTAATTAAATCAAATTTAAATTTAAACAAAAAAAAATTAAAAAAAATCTTGATCTACGAATATCTCTAGTGAGCCTACCCATATCATTGATTGGTATGAAGTTACGGCTACATTGACGCCCATGCAACACGTGCATGTTTACATACATGGTTTCAGTGATTCGATTCATATTTATTCAACTATTAAAATTTGAGATTTTAATATAAAATTTCGTATTTAAATCTTACAGATGAAAGAAACGTTGTCCAAATAAAAGAGAATTATTTCTTATTACGTAGTCCACAATCATTTATAACAAAAATAAAAACGATAAAGAAGGGATCATGAAATCAAGAACACTAAAAGGAATAGATCATGTAAGCCTAATAGAGCATTTTAAAAAATCCTAAAATCTTTTAGTTTTCACCGGTTTTTATTTATAAATTTGGATTTATACAATCATTCTAAAAAAGTGATATTTATGTAAATTTGGGTTCGTATTCCAACTTCTGCAGTCCTTTTCTTTATTCTCGAGCTGCAACTTTTGCCCCATAAAAAAAAAAAAAACCTTATTTATCAATTTACATCTGCACATGTAGTTCTACATATTGCAATCTGCAGAAGCTGCATTATATATGTTGAAACTACCTATAAAGAAGAAAAAAAGTATAAAAATAAAACAATAAATTATTAATAATACTACTCAGTTTACTTTCTTTTATAGTTGGATTTCCAGATTTGAATGATTCTAGTGACCAGGTCCTCTAGGACTAGGTCCAGAAGCCAACCGCTCGAGCCAGCACGACATGGTGAACTTCGCCTTTTCGTACACTGACGAGTATGTCTCCAAGTGGTTCGCCTTAGCAAAATCCTCAGCCAATGTTCTCGTCGCCTCCACCCGAACATGGCTCAAAATGGCCACTGAGATGACAAAAATCATTAGAAGGGTGCTTACTTTTCTGCTATTCATCTTCGAAAATTAAAGACGGAAAATTTTCGTCACCCGATAGCTCAAACTATAACTTTTCTGAAAGTTATGAATGAACGTTGTTGTGATTGTATGAAATAATGAAGCGAAATGGGGTGTGTATATATATAGGGGAAAGGTGGTTGGATTGGACACTAGTCAAATAGTTCGAATATATTGGCTATGGTTTTTGGCTTAGCTTTTAAGAGATTACGTGTTGACCAAGGAGCTTTGAACCAGTCATGCGGGCAGAAAAAAGGAAAAAAATCTAAGTGAAAAATGCGGGTTTGGGGATTGGGTTTTTGCTAGGAAGGTTGAAACAATATTTAAGGTTTTGAATGTGTCAGTAACACGAGTTGTTTGAAGATCTGAACACTTAAATTCACGCTGCAAGCGTTGCCCAGAAAGTTGGTTTTTGTCAAATTTTTAGATATTAAATCACGAATTCGAGATTTCATTTAGTTGATTCTTACAAGTATTTGTAATTTAATTGATTTATACAATCATTTTTAAGAGTTATCATTTAACATGTTTAGAGTTCGAATTGATCTTAGTATTTATAATTTTTTTTTTATTTTTTATCTTTATACTGCAATTTTTTATATAAAAAAATTGAATTAATATTTGGGTCCGAAGTTTTGAATTTATATTAATTTGACTAAGTAGGACTGTTAATAACTTCGCTTAATTTGGAAGGAACGGCGTGCAAGAAAAGAATGAAACTCTTGTTAAACAACGAAGCTACTGTGATGGCGCTCAGTTTTTCGTTCAATGACCGCTACTTATATGCATCACTTTGAATTTTAGACTTTCCCCTGCTAAAACCTTTGACACGTTTCCTTTGCTTTTTCTTTGGTAAGCAATTTCTACAGTTTTTAAAGCTCCCAATAGAACAGTGCCATGTCGATTGGGGGAGGGATTTTCAAGCCATCTTCATACAATCTGCATTTTTTTAAATAACCGAAAATTTCGGGTATTGAAAAGTGTTTTACAGCTGGTAACATTGACAATTTGGGATTGATCCAAGTTGAACTAAATTTCTGTATTTTTCAACGTATTAATAGACCTACATTAACCGAAATATTTAATTTGATTTATATAATTATTTTTAAAAAATAATATTTAATATGTCTAATGATTAATATTCTAATATTTATAACCCTTTCTCTTACCCTAAGTTGCAAGCTCTTTTGTATCAAAGAAAAACTTGAATATTGCAAGATTCGATTTTACCAAAAACTAGGGAATATAGCTAGGTATAACTACATTATTCCTTCAGACGAGACACTGATACGGAACAGAAATATTCTATCCCTTCTCTGGGCCTTTTCATGCGCCTCGTAATCGCATTTTTGTCACATGATATATAAATAAAGTTAAAAAATAACACATGATAAAATCTGATTGACGAAGCACGGGCAAAAGGCAGAAGAGATATGTCTCTGAATAAGTACCTAACAAAAACCGGGGAATCGTGACCCAAGTCCTTGCATGCCATCTGTAATTGACGACAGCTATGAATTAGATGCTCACATATGTATTGAACAGTTGTGACCAATTCTGCTTTTGTCACCGAAAGGTATCCAACATGTATTAAAATGCTAAGGAAATTGCCAGGAAGAAATAATTGTACATTAGCAAGCTATTCAATACATAGTCCAAAAACATGAGTCATTGCCACAAATTGCACATTAAGTTACGGGTGCAACATGACAATGATATCATCTAATGTAAATACACAAAAGTATGTACATAAAACCATCCAAAATTTGCAATAATTTATTGAGTTTTTGGAATGCAGCTATACAAATGGATCAGTTTGGAATCTAGCTCGTTCCGTGCGTACTGTCGGAAGAAGGTTTGTCCTTGAAATAAAAGTTTGATGATTTCGGTATTCGGATGAGGAGCTCTAGAAGTCCTTTGCCTTTTGCCTCAATTCGTTGAGCTCCATCTCGATCTCAGCATCTCGATATGGAAATGGCTTGTTTGTGCTGGAAGAAGCAGTTCTTCCAGGTGGAAGTTCTCCTTTCTGTTGGTCATAAGATCAGAGGCAAATAATAATAATAATAATAATAATAATAATAATAATAATAATAATAAAACAAAACCTTTCAAAAGGTTGAAATTCAAGACAATGTTTTCGGCTCACAGCAGGAAGATTAACTTTAAGGTTTTGACCAGCTGAGGGGAAATTTTTTCCTTCTCAAACTACAATCACTCTCTAGTTGCCAAAACGGACTGGGGAAAGGAAAAACGATATGCACGGAACAATTCCAATTCTTTTCTTTTTCTTGTTTCTGGTCAGTCAGTTCTAAATTTGATTCTTCAGTTGACATATTGTTAACGTAATTAATTTTAATAGCCTAGTCTAGGGGAAGTTACATACGAGAGAAACTAATACAATCATACAGAATTCCATTTTACATAAACCAAGAATGAGACATACCTGTGAGCTACCTGAAAGTTCCTTTTTCAGGTTGGCAAGATCATCGTCAACTGATGAGCTCTCAAGCAATGCAAACTGCAAATTTAAGTAATGGGTGCCTTTAAGAATCGAAAACAGTAAATTTGTAGACAGGAACTATCAAGCACACAAGCAAAAAGAAAAACATTATATTATCATAGCAAAAGCGTCCTACAAATGTGAACTGCAGCACAATATAGTTTTGTATTCCTATGATGAATTTTTCTGGTGGTATGACAATCCAGAATATGAAAAACAACTTTTTCGATGAATAATGGACTATAATTCTAAGAATTATTATCCTAAATTTACAATAAAAACATTACTTATCCCTAATAAAATGACCTGCTTCTTGGCACGACTACAGAAAACAATGGCTACCATATCAAATTGACTTTCCATCTGCTTCTAGGGAACTTGCAGGAAAAACTTATTCTATTTTTCCTATCCTTAGAGAAAAAGGATGGGAAATATTTTGGATAGTAGGTCCCAATTTCAAAAAGACTGAGTCAGAGCATAAACTAAAGCTAAATGCCATCAACAAGCCATTAAAGCTGTTCAATACCTGGCCTATGATGGCCGCCACCAAAAATGATGCAAATTATCAAATATCAACCAGGGAAATTTGGTCATAGAAAGTTTAAACCAGACATAAAGAAAGCAAAATAAAGATAGAGCAGTTACTACCTTCCCTTCAAGATCATCGGTGGTTAACTGCCCAAGAGCTTCTGCTTCAGACTCCATTGCCAAAACTGTCAAAAAAAAAAAAAAAAAAAAGGTAAGAGGCAAGAGTTCAGATGTAATCTAGTTCTTATAGCTCAATTAACATCAACCACAGAAAAAATGCAACAGGTGGTCAATCTGGAGTGATCAATAACTGCATTTAGCAAAGAGGGATTACCAATAATCAGGTGCAAGACCAGGATGATTTTAGATATAAATAATATAAGATTAATAATAGCAACATTGTGTGAAATATTTAGTTCGAAAAATGATTGTTAATTAAACAGAAGCATTTCATAACTAAGAAGCATGGGTAGGCCAATAAGTACACACGCCCGAGCCTTAGAACTCCCCGCATCCCCAAGAAATATAGATATTTTTTAACCTGGGAAGCTTCTTCACACCTCAACTTCCTAATCTTGAACTGAAGATATTATGTCAGTGGCCCAATAATTTGATTGGATAAGATTTTTAAGTTTAAGATAGGTTCCATTAGAGAAATATACCACAAATCACAAATTAAGTGGTTATCGCATCGTAGGGCTGAAAAGGCTTTATTATGTCCACTTTCTGTTAAGGCAAAATCATAATCTTTCTAACCCTGAAGCATAAATAAATTTGATTCTAACTTAGAACAAAAAACCTTCCAACCTAAAGATTAACTCACCTTTCTCTTCCATCTTCTCAAAAGCTGCTAAAGCACTGCTAGTGTTGACATTTCCCACCATCTCGTTTACTTTAGTCGCAGTTCTGAAGCAACATCAAAATAATCATGACCAGAAAGTCCAATGTGGCAAAACACAGAGAAAAAGGAATGTAGCAATGACCAATGGGAATAGTGGAGACTACCTTGCAGACTGAGCACGAGCTTTCAGAGTGTCTTTCTTTGACTTTGCCTCTTGTATCTTGCTCTCCAAAAGCTACACAAAAGGGAATTCAGGGAATGCAACCTTAACAAGTCCATAAACATATTAATAATAACAAAGTAAAAATAAAAAATTAGGTAGATAAATCATTTATTTGAATTCATGCCAAATATTAAGCAAAGTGAATTTCAAACCTAAGGCAATATATTACATAAAAGAAATCCAAACCAAAGTATGACATTAAATAATGTCGCAATTGAATTAATAGTAAAAAAGATAAACAGAAACATACCCGTGTGTTGGAGACAAGATTCTCAACAACACTTTTCTGTTGATCAAGTTGAGCTTTCAATGAATTAGCATTATCCTGCACCAAAAAAGAAAAAAAATATATGGTTAATTAATTATTCAATCAGGAAGAAACTATCCACTTTAGGAACTAAGAGTTGTAACAGGTTCTAAAACCAGAAAAAGCCCATTTTCAATCCCTAGAAAATTCTGTGCATCAGTTAAACAGTCTTAGGCTCTTAGCCATTAAATTAGATTATTATGCCCGCTCTTGTTTTTGTAACTTTGTGTTGTTGCAACAACCCTATGTTGGAATGCCATGAATCTAATTTGGCATATGATTTTACAAGCGGTTTTATACGCATTATGGCTACCGCATGACTATACCTATAATGCATAACAGGGAAGGGAAATAAGGAGAAACTGGAGATCAGAAGGAAAGCAGAAGAAATGGAGAAACGTGGGAGAAATCGAGGAAATAGAGAGGAGACATAGAAGAACCAAGTCAGACTCCAAAATCTCAAATCTCAAGCTTTTAACAATACAAATACAAAGATAACAGAAATTGAAATAACATAACATATTTATATCTACAACTTAAACCTTAAAATGCAAAACCAATTTTAATCCTAAAATATCCAACAAACTGGAAATTCAGCATCCTCTCATCTTCTCTTTTCTCTATTTTTATTCGTTCTCCATAAAAATTCAGCATCCTTTTGTAATCGTCCCTCTACTTAACATTGAGCAAAAATAATAAAACCATAAAAGCCCAAGCCCACCAAGTCGGATATGTTTTTCTTTGTTGCAACCCCAAACCAAACCTTCTCCTTAAATTGAAATCATATACTCTAAAAATCCAATCATCCCAATCAATGGCTAAACTATGCTAAGTTTGTTAACTTAACTTTCCAGTTTCCCACACCCTTTAAAAAGACAGAAAATAGTTAAGGGAAAGCTTTGACAACTTGTATATCAATTCCAGGTGTTGTACCATCTTAATGAAATCAAATACTTGGAAGAAAACTTCATGAATGTTCTTTTTACAAATTTCAAGTGGTTAGAAATTGTAAATAAATGATTTTAAAGTGAATGCCCAGAGAAACCCCATCTTCTAGCAGGATGACATCTTACAGCAAAAGATTTTCGCCTCTTGAGGGCTTCACGTGCAAGATCCTCTTCTCCTTTCTGAAGAGCCAACTGTGCTTTACGGTACCTAAATGAAATCAAAACTTAATGGGGAAATTTAAACACCAGTATACTCTGCAGACTAAAAGAAGGGAAAGAAAACTCCTTAATCAATCACCAGTCTTCAGAAGCCTGTTGTGCAGCTTTATACTTATTTTCCAACCGCTTTTGAGATGCTAATACCTTCAAAAAATAAAAAGGATCACATGTGCATCTAAAGTGGGAAGAAAATTACACTGGAAAGGCAGAATAAAATACTCCATAAGATTCTAAGACCATTCAGGCATCTACAGTTGGGTACATATGCAACGTAAATAGAATACAAGAAAATAAAAAACAATGAAAAGGAACCTGAGACAAAGGAAATTAAGAGAACAGAATGAAAGGAGCAAAAAGACAACTTAAGAAAGAAACTCAAGAAATAAAAAGTTATGAGGCTTACTTGTGCTGTGGCCTGTCTCATCTTTACCAAGTCATCATTCATTTCAAGCACAGCTTGATCTAAAATTTTCTCTGGGTCTTCAAAGGAACTTAAGAGTGCATTTGCATATGACTGCCATTATCAGTGAACTGAGTCGAGTTATCGATATAGAACACCGAAAGTTGGAATCAGAAGCCATGGTATGATTACATTAATGTATATAAACAGTTCCCAAAATCTGACCTTAACAACTCTAGCCAACCGATCAAAAAGGTTCATGCGTGTACCAAGGGCACCTCCACCTTGTCTATGACAATGAGATCTTCCTGGAAGGGTCCTTATGCTTGTAATTTTTAGGGAAGCCACTATTTTTTAAAAAAAGAAAATTTTGTTAAAAGGATATGAATATGGGTTTGCGGACTTTAGACGTAGGTATTTAGCTCTTTTAGATGATGTTAGACGGTCCTTTTAAGTTGGTATTGTCATGTACTAGAATTAAAAAAAAAAGTCCACTTTCACAGGGTTTTCAATCTTTCATAGTACTCCTTGATCATCAGCTAAAATGCAAATAAAATAGTCAAACAATAGAAATATGGGACGAAGAAAATTGGTTGAAAAGATGGTGGCTCAAATGACAGGCAATTCAAAATTTTATTACCAAAAAACCCCTTATTAAGAAAGTTTACTTAATTTTAGGTGAATTGAACCAAATTCAACAAAAATCTTTTATATTATAGAATTGGTTTAACTTTTTTGGCATGTAAATCAGACAAATGCTGTTATCCACAAAACCATTTAGCCTTTAATAATTTAATATCTTTAAGAACAAATTTGATTCACCACTTAACTACTCTTAGCAGCTTTACTAAACCATTAGCAAATGGCCCAAATTAACCAGTAGCTTATTGACCACAGAAATTTGATCACTCATACAACAAGCTGAGCTCAAAAAGTATTTTATTTATTCTATTTGAGTTAACTTAGCAGTCTAGTCAATCTACTATCAAATTACATTCCTTGGCAACAATCTTTCTCACTACTCAAGCAATCAAACACACAATGGCTCTAGATTTACAATAAAAACCAAAATTTTTTTTTAAAACAAAATCATAAATTTGATATAATCCCATCACCATAAACAAAAAGAAATCTTCATTAACTATCTTAATAAGAAAAATAACGAATACCCATTAACATTGAAAGTAAGAAAAAAGCCAAAGGAAGGGTACCTCCGCCATTGAAGAAGGAAGAAGTGAGTGGCTTTTTAACTAAACAGAGGCTGTTACTATTCCCCGAGCTTGAAGAAGAAGCAGTGGGTTTCAAAGGGAGGGCCAAGCCTGTAATTATGTGAGACTTAACAGCCATCTTAGGATTAATGGGAAGAAAAATTGAAAGGTTTTATTGCTATGAGCAAGTGAAAAATATAAAATTCAATAGATGGAATGAAAGAGACGATGAATATCACTCTCTCGCAAATAGGCGTTTTTAGATTTAGATTTTTTTTCCCCCTTTGCTTTGTGTGGATTGATTATGATTTCGGTCCGGTGCTGCCGAAAAAAGTGGAACCGGATTGGATCGACTGCTTATAGTCTTATTTTGTAGGGTGGTTCAACCGGTTCAGCACTATCGGTTCGGTTTCCTGATTTATATTTTTGAGATCAATAAATTAGATTTTGCAATATAACATTGGCATTTAATAGCAAGTTAAAAAAACCAAGGAAAATTATATATTGTTTAATAATTAAA
>JAQSVH010000002.1:8112945-8131252 GCA_029448705.1 Adansonia digitata
TCTAATCAATTTTTTTCATATCAGAAAAAATCTGATCATTTTGCATTAGTCTTATCAACTTTTTTTTTCAAAAAAAATTAATTTTTATATATTAGTCACGTACTTTCGAATATAAATAAAACCTAAAAATTGTCATGTACTTTCAAATACAAATAAAATCTAAAACTGTGAGATGAAATACGAAATCGCCACATGAATTGACGATTTCTGAAAGAAAAAAAATAATTAAAAAAAATATCATAGTTGGAAAATCACCATGTGATATGGCGATTTCCCAACTATGGTGAAAAATCGCCATATCACATGATTTTCCAACTATATGTTGAAAAATCGCCACCAAATATGACGATTTCTCAATTGTATTCGACTCCGACGATTTGGATGAAAATTAATTGAAAAATCACCATTGCACCTGACGATTTCTTAATTGAATTGAAAAATTAACCTATTTTGATAAATAATCTGATTTTGACCTATTTTCGTAAATAAAAAAAATTAATATTATTTTTATAAAAAAATCCTGCTTGGAAGTTTAACTTATCTCCAATGGCCCATTAAATGGTAAAATTACGAGAAAGAAAGCTACTCATGTTACTGCCCCATTAAAAGGTAAAAGTATGAGGTCAAATTTAGGCAATGAAGCCCAAAATTTGTCATACAAATTCGAACAAAAAACTCAACCACAGGTTTACAAATGTTTAACAATGTTTAAACTTCTTCCTTTTTTCCCTCACCCAAATAGTCCTATAATCGATTGTTGTTTAGGCATCCGCCCTTCTGAGAATAGTGCAAAATATAATCCAGGCCATTTTCAAATTCTGGCCTAGTTATCAACTACTTCAACGAGTGTTGGCTCATAGTCATCAGGAGCTACAAATCCATGGAGGTTCATGACGGTCGCGGCCACGTTGGCAAGTCCGCCATCAGAAACATCTTTGCGGAATCTAACACCAGGTGCCAATCCCGGACCTCCAATTGCAATAGGCACCTAATCGAAAAAAACCCAAAATATGAATCATAAAATTGAAGTCAACTTTCCACTCACTCAACAAGAAGAAATACGAATTTCGATAATCCTAACCTTCTGTTCCTCCTCTATGTCAACAAGGATAAGAAAGTAAATACAACGCGAATTCCCATCAAGCCAGGCCAACAACTAGGATTAAATTTTCTTTCCAAGAAAGATTTTGGAAACTTACAGGTTGACAAGTATGAGAGGTGAGTATTTGGAGGTTGCCATTCTTGTCATAAAGAGGCCGTCCAGACTTATCCCTTTTCACCATGTCCTCGGCATTGCCATGGTCCGCAGTCACAACATATATTCCGCCAACTTGTTCTATGGCATCAAGGATCATCTGCAGCCCGACATATAGAATGTTGCTATGCTTCAGAATACAATTGAATACAATAATACAACTCTAAAACTCAAAGACTTGGGTGTGGATGTCAATTACTATTGATTTCCAATGATAAGTTTCCCATCAGCGTCATAAAAAGGTTGAGTTTGGCCCCGCTCAAGTGCCTTCCAGTCAAACTAGCGAAATCAAGAGGAGCCCAACATAGATAACCGATTTAACATTATCTTCCCCAAAACATCCGCATTCTAATTCATCTTTATTTTTATGCATTTTATAACTACCAAAACCGCAACTAATTATGATTTCATTAAAATGATGTAAAATCATTAGAAAGTTCCAAGTGACTATGAAAGGATGAACTAGAGCCATCATACCTTGACAGCTTCATCGGCAGCCTTGCATGCCACAATTGTAGCCTGGATATCTCCTGTATGACCCACCATGTCACCATTTGGTATGTTCACCCGTACCTAAACCATTAATAGAAGAGATAATCAGCATCTTTTCACCAATTTGAATGCCCAATTAGTATTTACTCCATTAATCATCACCTGGTCAAATTTGCGGCTCAGAATTGCATCTCTAGCCTTTTCAGCAATTTCCAATGCCTTCATCTTAGGTTGAACATTGAATGTAATGCCGACATCACTTGGAATTTCCACATATTCTTCCAATTCAGAGTTAAAATAGCCAGAGCGATTTCCATTCCAGAAGAAAGTGACATGACCAAATTTGACAGTCTCACTGTTGATACAGGAAGGGGAAAGTTAACAGACAGCATACCAAGTAAATAATCAGACATAAAGAGTTTAAAATCCGCAGCTGAAAGGGTGATTCCAAGAGAACATATGACTATTTTCCCACGATTATAGATGAATATAGTGAGAGACAAGAATGTAGACTTGGAATTTCAAACTAAAAACTAAAATAAAAGGAACGTGTGACTTGAAAGAAGCTTGATGACAAGCAGTAGAGTATATGAAGGGCTATTGGCCACAGTTTCGCATTATAATCCTTACCAAATCGATTTAAGAAACAAATCAATTTCTCCAAACACTTTTTTTGTGTAAAATCAAGGAATATCAGAGGTATGGATGATAATGACTTGTGCTAAACACACCTGGAAGCAAAAGTACGGATACCATTATGCACCAAATATTCACCGGATGTTCTATCAATCTCGGGTGGAGAAACAAGGTAGTGGCTTGGAAGCTTCAGCTCGCCATCATACTGAAGCATTCCAGCATAACGAATTTTAGGGAATCGTACACGATCAAATTTGTCAAAATCTTCATATTCGAGTGCCTTAGCAAGCATAACCATTCGATCTGCTCGGAAGTTGAAAGTAACAACAGCGTCACCATCTACTATTGGACCCACAGCCTTATTGTTCTCATCAACAATGACAAAGGGAGGTAAGTACTGGTCATTGGCATTTTCCCTTAATTTCTTTACGGCTTCAACAGCATTCGTAAACTTGTGTGGAGCTTCACCCAGAACTTGAGCATCCCATCCTCTTTTGACAACATTCCAGTCATTCTGCAAAGATCCACTCACAAAATTAAGCTTCTTAATCCGTTCAATAAATAAGAATATGATATTTTTAATCCATTCAATAACTGCCAATTGTCCATGCAAAATAATACAATCATATTAAGTAGTCTACATGTTTTCAGGACTTCAAAAATTATTTCTCACCTCATAACGGTCCATTGTGACATACATGCGGCCTCCACCAGATGCAATCCGGGCATCAACACCTTTCTCACGTAAATCTGCAAGGTCTTTCTCAAGAGTCTCAACGAAGCCTACACTTGTACCATCCAAAACATCACGACCATCAGTGAGAATGTGAACACGAATTCTTTTAGCACCACGCTCACTAGCTCCCTTCAGCAACAACTGCACAAAAAGATAAATAAATAAAACAACAGAATGGAAATAAATTATCATTAGAGAAGTCAAACCTCAAAAAGTTAGGAGCCTATCGTGAATCACCAAAATTACCTGCAACTGATCAAGGCGGGAGTGGACACCACCATCACTAAGTAATCCAATAAGGTGCAGGGTTCCCTTTTCAAAACATTTGCTTATATACTTAAATCCCTCTCCTTCGTAAATTTTACCAGAGGCAAGTGCAAGATCAACAAGCTTAGCCCTATAGTTACAAATGAATTAACATTTTAGAAAACTGCCAGCAAAATTAATTTGATCAAAAGTCCATATTCAGGGGGGAAAAAAAGGCATGAAGTGGGGTTGGGAGGCAAAATACGCGCAGAATACCATGAAACAGGAGAAGTTTTAAAAACAATATCATTAAATTTAATAGTCAAAACATCAAGCATATACACACACACACACACACAAATAAAAAAAAAATTTTTTAAAAAAAGGCAAATAAAATCAGGAACAGAAACTTGCCCTTGAGCAAAAATGCGTCCTGCACCAAGTGCATTGTGACCAACTTCACTGTTTCCCATGTCATCCTCTGTTGGAAGCCCTACAGCAGTTCCATGAGCTCTGATTAATCTCCATTTATCAGGGGCACCTTATGAACAAGATCAATTCCAATCAAATTAAGTCTCATTACATGATGGTATACAGAATCCTTTTATTAGCCAAAAACAATATAATAATACCAAATGTAACATATATACATTCTCCCCCAATATTGGTGGAATCATGCTGGTATGAAAAACAAAAAATATAGAACAGATGGAGAAAGACGAATATTATATATATATATATATAGACACACACACACACACACACACACGCACATAAATATAGCTCGATGCAGTGTACTATCAGTCATCCAAGTCACACTGACATCTCATCTCATTAAGATAAACTGAAAAGTTCAAACATCCTTAAAATTATACAGTTATAAGTTCCAATGTTTCATTATACAAAATATATAGGTTAACAACACTTTAACATGCAACCTGATACCCAAACGTAAAAATTTTCAAACTTTACAACTTTCTAAAAAAACCAAAAAAAAAAAAAAAAGATAACATCAGATAAAAGCAGGAAGCTCAAGATCTAATCAGCACAAGCCAAAACCTTATAAAAAAAAAATCTAACTTTCAAAACATCATGAAAGCTTTATTTGCATGGAAGAAATGGGATCCATACCAACTAAACAATTACCCAAAGCTAATAATTTTGAGAAAATCCCCGATCTAAGCTCAATCTTTTACATTTAAGTCCCAAAAAAATATATATATATATATATAAATAGACAAAACAGAGAACCTGTTTAAGGGAATCCATGGTGGGAGTTTGAGCAACATGGATACAATTGAATTCATCGGGCTTGTTTTCGCCCCAACCATCAAGAACCACGACGGCGACGGTCTTGCCCTTTGGAAGCTTTGGGTGATCCTCCAACTTCCACGATACCTGTACTGAACTCCCCATTGATATATGATAATTTTTACTCTGTTTTTAGTTCTTCGGTTATAGACAGACGAATGGCCCGATTATATAAAGAAAACAAATCGAAATATCGGGAGTCGATGGTGACGGCGTGAATCGTGAAGCAATCAGGGTTTTTGGGCTTTTATAGGTGAACTGATGAATGATGATGGCGTAGAGACAAAGCAATAGCAAACTCGTAAGGGGTAGTTCAGCAGCACGTGATTATTTTTACTTTCACGCAGCATAAGTTGCCGCTTGTAGCGGTATCTGGAAAGTCTAATCTCTCGAATCTGCTCAGCTCAAAAATTAAAAAAAAAAAAATGTCTCGAATATGCCTTTTTAATGTCAGGTGGTGGGTCGAACTCTTCGGTTTTGATCCAATTTGAATGGGGTCCAAAATAGAAACTTTAAATTTCAGAATTATATTAATATTAATATTTTAAAATAAATATTAATGTAGATATTTTTTAAATATTTTTAATAATATTAATTATTTAATATTTAAATTAGATTTAAACTAGATTTATAGTGATTTTAGTAAATCAATTTCATCTTATTTAAATAATTTAATTATAAAAATTTTAAAATATTTTTTATTTTTAATATTTTTTAAATAATAATTTAATTTATTTAACCGAATAAAATTTAAATAAAAAATAAAAATATATTAAATTTAATTTGATCCGATCCAATCTAATCAAAGGGCTTTAAAAATATTGACAGGTGCCAAAATGATACGGGCTTGGCCCAACAAGAAAAGCCGAAAACTATGCGATGGCGCTTGTGGAAATGAGCTTGAAAATGTATGGCGCTGGTAGTTAGCTCATTTAATTATACGTATAAAACGTTCATTTACCTGTACTTAAATAATTTCTTATTTTTTGTCAATCAAAGTTTAATCCATTTGTTAATAACAAATTCCCTACTTTCAGTCTTCTTTTCCATTTAGGAATGGCAGGAGCAGGACGGACACATACTGAAAAACTCATCTCCGCCTTATTGTTAAATTCCATTGCTTTGTACTTTATCCCTCTTTGTTGGAGATGTTAAATTTTTAATATTATTATTATTTATATAGATATTGGATATATTTATTGTTGTTTGTCTTATTCTGTCTTATTCGATATTTTTTATTTCATCTATAGATATTGAGTTCAAAATCAAATCTAATACCAATCAACTAATTGCTAATGATCGGTTCTGTTAAAACAATAAATTAGTTAACTTATTTAGCATAATTTTAGTCTGTCAATTAATAATTGATTTCTATTCCTTATTTGGTTTAGCTTAATTATTTCTATTTTCTAATTTAGTTTATGTCAATTATTCATATTTTCTTATTGAGCTTAGCTCCTTATATATAAATACTCACTTGTACTAATATTTTTATAACATAACAATAACATAAAAAATATAAGAAACTCTTTCTCTTCTTTTCTCTATTTTCCTTCTCGTCCACCAATCTAAGATTTCAACATGGCATCAAAGCCTCGTCCAACAAAAAAAAAAAGAAAAAAAAGAAAAGATTTTCGGGCTCTATCTCTCCAGGGTTTTGTTTTTTTTTAACTAGTTTCTAGGATCCTCGATCTGTCTTAAAGCAATTTGGTTAATCTCAAATTGTTCGTCTCTTCTTGAAGTTCATAATGAACGAAATCTCACTCCTAGAAACCTATCCACACGCCCTCACGTGATGTTGAAATCCGCTGCTAGCAAAACGCAGTTTTTCAGATTATGAAAGTAGAAGATAACCAAAACGACGTCTTTTTGGCATTCAGCAGTCATATCAAACAGCCGCATTATCATCCACGTAAATAATGAGGCCAAGTCATAATCTACGTCAGTAGGCCACGACAACATACACGTCAACATGAAGGAGGTTCAATCATCGACACGTCGTCAAAGACGTCGGCACATGGTGGTCTAGTCATTGCCACGCCATCAGTAAAGGTGGCTATCACGTCATCCCACATAACAAGTGTTTCTCTGTCATTGCTACGTAATTAGCTCGATAAGAGACTACGTCGTTCTTGGCTCATACATGGTATACACGTGTCATAATTCTATGATACACGTGTCCTGTAGAACCACGTCAGCTTTTCTTCTTTTCTGGTCTGATTCAGTTTGGTTTGATTCAAAGATTTTAACCATTAGCCGGTTCATTCTCTTTTCGTCCGGTTTCTTTGTAAACCAAATCGGTTCCTAAGGTTTTCGACCATCTTAAATGCTTTCAAGATCAAGTTTTCAAACTCAATCTCTCATCTTCTATACCGCCTTGAGTTTGAGGGGGGTGTTAAAACAATAAATTAGTTAACTTATTTAGCAGAATTTTAATTTGTTAATTAGTAATTGATTTCTATTTCCTTATTTGGTTTAGCTTAATTATTTTTATTTCTTAATTTAGTTTATGTCAATTATTTCTATTTTCTTATTGAGCTTAGCTCCTTCTATATAAATACCCACTTGTATTAATATTTTTATAACATAACAATAACATAAGAAATATAAGAAACTCTTTCTTTTCTTTTTTTTCTTTTCCTTCTCGTCCACCAATCTAAGATTTCAACAGGTTCAAAAGCACCCAATGATTACAACTGTGGTGGGGTTCAAAATCAATCTAGTCTCAATCGACAAGATGCTGATGATAGGCTCAGGAATTCCAATTTCATTGACGATAAAATCGGCTACTCTCCCCGACGGAAGAACCAAATCAGCTGCTGCTGGGATAGGAGGCTCCAACTTGCCTGCCTTGGGCACGACTGAGTCCTCGGGAAAAGATTGGGGCGTGGAGCTTGAAGGATCAAAGCATTGACATAGAAATTGGAGTCGCTTAAGCACAGGCAAAGAAGAGTACATTTTAATGGCAGAAAAATGGGCACAAGTCGAGTAACATATAGAAGAGTCCTTGGTTATCATCGACTTGTATAATGTTAAATGTTGCCTAGAGATCTATTTTTATATGGACTCTCGAAGTCATAACCTGTTTTATTGACATTTTCTATCATTAAGCTCTTTTTTCATTCAATAGTTTTTCTATCAAACTGATCTTATAGATTTCGGATGAAATGAACAATTTAAAGGGATATGGATTCCGACCATATCGATGAAGAACTCATCGGATATCTAAAAGACATAGCATACGACCATGATTCTCGTCCAATATATCACTCAAATCGAAGACATCTGCTAGTCTAAGCCTTGGGAATTATCTGGTAAGTACTTGGATTATGTTTAAACTTAACTTGTTCAACAATCAGCACAGAATATTCTCATCACGTGTACGGTGAAGTTCAGCAAGTTTTTCTTTTCTTCATCTTATAGTTTTAGGTCAATGATGCCATTCTGTTAACTTCCATAATAGGTTTCAATCCAGTAATTCTTCCAATAGATGATATGATCCAACCTTTACAAGTTTTCCCAGAGGTATTTTCTTCTCTCTTTTTAGTTTTCCATTGATTAGTCTCCTAAATCTATCATACTTGAATTTCATCATCAGTTCAATTTTAGCATGAGAAATTTATATTTTTATAATTTCTTTTTTGCAAAAATGGATAAATAGAATTTATAATTATCCCAAAAACAAAATGGATAAATAGAATTTATAATTATCCCAAAAACAAGTAACATCAGCATAATATTTTTTTCAGAGTCTAGATAACCCACTGAAGCTTTTCTATCCTGGTGCAAACAGTACAAACATGCAACATCTAGCAAATCTTTGCATACAACTGTAATGAAACAAGTGAACAATGCTGAAAATGCGAGGATAGACTAATTGACCTATTACTGGCAGAAGATGAAGCTAAAATTAAATATGGAAACCCATTATTTGAGTTTTTTTTTTAATGTGTTTTTAAGAAGAGCAAGAAATCGGATGAGTTAAAATGACCAATTTTTTAAGAAATGTGTATTGTTTTAGATGTGTTTTTATAAAAGTAGTAAAACAAATGACTATTTAATTTTCTTCTCTTTATCATAATTTTAATTTAAGATTTAAGTAAATTTATTAATTAAATTTGTATCTTTAGACTCTTGATGCTACCCTAATAAAATACTCCTTTTTCTTTTTGATAAATTGAAAGTGCAGAGGAAATACTTGAAATCCGAACTTAAGCTTACATATCAATTTTAATACACTTTTAATCACTAAGTTAAGAGATTATTGACTAATAAAATATACTTTAATTAGTATAGATTTATCGAAGAATCTTATAATTGGTACAAATTTAAGGAAGAATCTTTTAAATTAATTTGGTTGCCACAGTTTAATCTGACCACGTTTTGTAATTTCGAACACTAAAATCTCAAAGAGTGTCATGTTTAATTGTTTACTATAAGTCCATTCTCTTCAAACTCCGAATCATATTTAAATTTATTCAAATTAAAAGAGTCTATAATTGGAAGTATCGTTTGATCTGACATTTAAAATTTCAAATTTGATTCAAAATTTAAGTGCAGAGCCAACCAATATTAATTTTTCTTTTAAAAAAATAAAAATATATTATTTTTTATTCAAATTTTAGTAATTTAAAATTTTTATTAAGTTTCAAAATATATATGATTTTACATTTTTTTTACTATTTATAGTATAAAATTATAAAAATTTATCTTTTATATAATACAAATAAATATAAAAATAACATTATATAGTTAAAAAAGCCTAATTGATTTGAACTTAAATTCGGATTTTAATTATTGGAGATAAGATTTGACTTTTTTTTTAAATAGATTTCATTTTTTATTTTAAACTTATTTTTTAAATTTAATATTTAATCAAATCTTTCAAATATTAAACAAGACTTTAAAATTTAAACTTAAACAAATAACCTAATCAACGAACAGATGCTATGCTCCCCAACCTAGCTTGGTAACTTAAGTACTGGAAGGAGAAAGAGGAAGCAAACACTCATTTATATATATATATATATATATATATATATATTGTTTCTAACATTTTGCATGCTTCCCTACCTAATAATTATCGATTAGACTTTGCATTCCATGCAGGAATGTGTAAAAAGTCAAAATTAATTTATTTTCTCAAAAGTTTACTGTAATTCGTGAATTTTATCTTGTATATTTATAAAATTATTTATTTTTAATATGTAATAGTAAAAAAAATTATTTTTTTATTTTTTCACTCTTGTTTTTCAATCGTACTAAGTGATGAAAGAAAGAAAATTATTTTTTCTTTTCATTTTTTATTCTTACTAAGTACACTAATTGAGAAAGAAAATATATTTTTTTGTTTTCTCACTTATTTCCTCTAATTTTTCATATTTTTAATTTTCTTTCCGTTCCATCAAGCGAAGCCTTATGAGTATGGGATTATGTGTTTTCCAAGTATTATTTTATTTATTTAATTTTTTTTGGGGTGATTCATTCTTAAGGCTTACCTACTATGAATGCATATATATACAGAGTTTTTCACTGAATCGAATGGCTGCTTGTGCTGAGATATATGACCTGTCGAACGATGTATGTTATAAATACGGTCTTCCGTTGGCGTTAACATGGGTTAACTGGGGTACTCTTGCATTATACATCGAAAGTAGCTGTTGTTATGTGCAGACCTTTTCTGGTTTATCATTTATGGAAAACTGTGCAAAACATAAACTTGTGGTAGGGCAAGCTATTGCTGATGAAGCGCTTCAATCCAATGAGCTCTTCCTTTTCGTTTCTGACATTACTTACCTTCAGGAACGTGACTATCCATTTGCTAATTCTGCAAAGAAATTCGGCTCTCGAGCTGCTATTGCGTTCTGTCTAAGAAGTCATTATGCTACTGATGATGATTATGTGGTAGAACTCTTTTTTCCCGATTCTAATGATAACTTTAATGAACCGAAATTCTTGAAACTTGGTATCTTCAATGACTTTGAAAAATCTGAAGAAATTTTTGTAACAATAAGAGTTCCTGGTAATGAGGTTAGTTCCAACAAAGAAGTCATTTCAAATATTCTGCAAGTACCGATGCCTGTGCAAGGCTACTACACCAGCTTCTCCCACAGCTAATTTTTTTGGTTCATTAAACGTAGCAAGCCCTCCGGACGCAGGTAAACCAAGAGGTGATCGTGTAGTGGAAATACAAGAGCTTATTGAGCAGGTACCAATCTTAATTAACCGTATTCAAGTTATCTTATATATATTTGGAGTTTTCCTAATGAGTGATTTAAGGTATTTTTTAAGATTAGGAAATGTTAACTAGTCCCATTAACAAAGAAATAAATATACAATTGATAAATTATTTTTTATCGAGTTCAGTAAAATTAAAATATTAAATGTAAAAAAATTTCTTAAATTAGTAATAAAATAATTCTTAACAAATGCATATAACCTAAACCCTTTTAAGGTGATTCTATTAAGTTGCAATTTTCAGTGCATAGGAAATTATTAAATTAACAATCAACGGTTGTATTTAATATAAAATTATTATTATAAATGGTAATTTAATTAATCTTAACTAATAAATACTTTTAGAATATTTGTTAACAAAATTCATGTATCATTAATCATCTCGACTCATTCATTACTGCTCAGTGGACTAATAATAATATAACATTTGCTTTTAGGGGGAAGAAATTCCAAATTTCCATTCACCAGTAGGTATAAATGCTTTCTCAGCAGCTGTAATAGGACACCCATTGATGCACTCAATCCGAAGAGTGGTTATAATGGAGTATTGGAAACACAGGGGTCTGATCATGCACAGGTAATTTGTTGTACTTGTTCCATAATCACCATATTCTAGTGAGGAATTTATGTATCTCTTATATTTTTAATGGTGGTGAGAGTATACTATTTCTTCCTCTCCATTGATTTATATTTTCTTAACCATGAATAAATTTTATTTTAGTATAACTTTGTATGTTCATAATTACCCGCATCTCAACGGAAAAAAAATAAAATAAAAAAATAAAAAACCTGCGAATTGATCATTGTTATAGGAGAATTTGAGCAAATATTTATAAGTGCAATTTTCAGATTATATTAATTTTTGTTTTCTAATTATGTATTTGTCCATAATTCGTGCTTTTCTTATGCTAGGGAAATGGAAAATGAACTTGTTCTCAATCAATTGGGTATGATGAGAATGAGATAGTAAAAGTAGATGCAAATAACTTGCCAAACTGAAGGACGAACTTACTAAAACGAAAGATGAAGATGGGAAAGAACATGCTATATGTGCACATTGTGAAAGAAAGTTTGATGGTTCAAGTAAAAAAGGTACTTCACACCTAAGAAACCACTTGATAAGATGCAAAAGTAAATTAATCAAAGTTAGTGGTCAACAATTGATATTTTCAGCAGGTAGAGGTGATTCAAAAAATGAAAGTGTTAGCGATGAAAGTAATTCTTCATTTGATCAAGATAACAGCCGGATGGATGTTGCAAGAATGATTATTAAGTATCAGTGCCCACTGAATATGGTTGAAGATGAATTTTTCAATGCTCTTTTGAAAAATTTACAACCATTGTTCAAACTTCAATCAAAAGAAGCTTTATCATCTGACATATTTCGTATCTACAATGAGGAAAAGCGTAGACTTCTTAACTATTCTGATAAGCTTTCTTGTCGCTTTAATGTGACAGTCAATTTGCGGGCACATGATCTTGAAGGGAATAGTACATATTGTTGTTATAGTGTACAATTTATTGATGAGAATTGGAAATTGAAGGAGAAAATTCTTGCTTTAAAAAGTTTTGGGCATGAATGTGACACAAGGATTTTCTATGAAAATTTCAGGAGTTTTCTTGTGGACTGGAATTTTGAGAACAAAATTTGCTCCTCGACCATACATAATTCGTCTGTAGGTTTCAAGATAGTTGAAGAAATAAGAAAATGTTGGCTCTCCTTTAAAGCTTCACATTATTTAAAAACATTTTATATCAGTTGATATGACTGTATTCATGGTCTCCTTGGCAAGGAAATCTAAAGTTCTATTGATGCTGCCAACAAAACATCAAGTGCATGTTTTATGGACATTCATGATATATATTACAAGAAACTGAGTCAGCAAGAAAAAAGGCTATTCATTGATAAATGTAATATCTGATGATAACAATTGGAGGACGTGCGGCTTGGTTTTGACAACTGCAATTGTTCTTGACCCGCGGTTTAAGTTTCATCTTCTGGAGTTCTCTTACAATAAATTCTATGACTATGGTTCAGCCAAGATTCATTTGACAATAATTCGCAGTATTTTCACGGATATTTTCAAAGAATATGCAAGTCGTATGCACAATGGGACATCTCCCTTTGATGATACGAATTCCTTTACACCATCGAATGTTGAGGAAAATACATTGGAGTCTTTTCATAGGTGATACAATTCTAAAGGCGATGTCAGAACCGAGGCCCCATGGAAGTCAGAACTTGGTAAGTATCTTGGAGAACCTATAATTTCATCCAAAATGGAGCTTGATGTATTAGGTTGGTGGAGTGAGCATGCTTCAAAGTTTTCCGCAATACCTGTGTCATCTATCATATGGGGTTCTACTTTCAGTGAAAAAAGTTATGATGAACAATTCAACATTCAGTGGCTTAGATCCTCAAATGATAGAGGCTATGATATGCAGCAAGGACCGGATAGAATCTCCAAAAAAAGTAAGTAATATCTTTCTCAGCTCTTACTATATTATCTTATCTCTTTAAAGAAAATTAATGAATAAAATAAAAACATTATTTATATAACGATAATGGAGTTTTAAAATTTTATCAAATGTGATGACAATGTTGTCACATGTTCAATATTTTAAAATTTCATTAATAATATATAAATGTTTATTAAGGTAAATAAACAATAGTAACGTGGTATCATGAAACATAGGCTGCGATATTATAAAATCAAAGGATAGTCCGTCTCTTGCACGTCATTTGCAATTGAAACGCTTCTTTTCCGGGTCTGATAATGAAGCAACATTGAATGGAGATATAAGGAGGGACACAAAAGCATGGTCAGAAGGGGTTAACACTCAATACCCATCGTATTTTGTAAACCTTACATTAAGTTGTCGTATGTCTAAAAGTACTTTTCATATTTTTATAATTGATTTTGTCGGTAAAGGTTTTTGCATATAAAAAGTACTCTCCTTTTTTTTTTTTCTTTCTTTTGGCATATCTTTTGAACTTTTGTAGGAAGTTCAGGCATATTTGGTCTCTCCTTTCACCAAGGTAGCGTTGGAACATATGACAACATGGAAAAGACATGCAACAAGCGAGTACGTATCATACATCATGTTAGTTAATTATTATCGCATGCTTAAATTAAAGTGTTAAACCATTGAAATCAGAACGATTTTTTATTACAAAGTGGCTTTTAATACGAGAATAAAGAAATATATTTCGAATGTTGATATAATATCTTAATGATAAATGATATTGCATTACATAATTGGACTTAGTTCTGGGTTTCATAATGAAATTTATTTATTTATTTGTTTAATTTCCTTTGAAGAGAATTTGTTGGACAAGATAAAATACCAGCTAAAGCATCAGCACCTCTGCTTCTGATTCCTCCAAGAGACATTGATTTGGGGGATGCACATAAATATGATATCAGGGATACGATAGGTATCCTTTAATTATTTCCTTTTCATTTTGTTTTAAGAAAATTGCTTGGGAAATTTATAATATCTTCAAAGCCAAATATATTTATTGCATTTGCCTTGCCCATATTTGAAGGTTGTGGACCAATTCTTTATTTTGCTTAAAAGGACGTATGAAAGATTCCCAGCAAAAGTATATGAAGCCTATTCATTCAATTCTGTTATAGCCGTAAGGACCTTTTAATTAAATCCTAATTAATTAAATATATATTTATATGTAACTGGCATGAGAATAACTTTTCAACAATATATGACAAATTTCAGACTTTCTTGTTTACCAAATCAAAGACTGAAGCTGAAGTGTTAAGTTGGGTTAAACAAGAGGATTTAGAAGGCGTGAGAAAGGTAACTCTTTTTTTTTTTCTTGCAATGTTAATTAGTCTTTTCAATAAACAATTTGAATAATTGTGATCACGATCGTATTTTCAACTATGTTGCATTTATTACGATTATTGATATAACAAATATTATCGTAATCAATTGCGATGAATATTAACAATAAATATAACCGAAACATCAAAATAACGATGTAAATGTCGTATTGTTGCACTATATAATTCTTGTTTCTAATCTAGTGTTACAATATAATTATAACATTTTCGTTTGTCTGTCGGTACAGTTGTTTCTACCAATGTGTTTGCATGCACATCGGCTTCTTTTTTATGCTGACATTGATGCTAAGAAATTGCTGCGGTTGGATTCAATGGAAAATTCTAAAATGTCCAATGATTCAGAAAAGCAAGCAATCCAGCGATGGTTTTTAGACTCTCTTTTGCCGAAATTGGGACATAATCATCACAAAGATTGGTCATTTGATGTCCACATAAATGCTATATTTAACAGCGAAGTCAATATAAAGTTTGTAGTGCTATGGCTAGCATGGGCTATTTGTTAATGTAAAAGGGTATTCACAAACTTAGAGCAATTATAAAAGAGACAAGAATATTTCATTTCTAATTTATATTTTTAATGTTAATGTTTAAGGAAACTATTATATTTATTGAAGGTGGAATTATTAGATTCTACAAGTATAAAACATTTTATTACTTTTAGGGTACAATAAACAAAATGAAAAAATTAATTAAAAAATAAAACTATTTTTTTTGGTTTAATTATTTGTTTAATTAGATATTGCTATTATGATTATCGATTTTTCTTTTCTAGTTCTGCTTACCAATTTGAAAGACGCCCAAATGGGTAGTTTAGCCAATTACATTTACCCTCATTTCTCTCACTTACAGACGATATAATTTTTTTATTTTTAATTTAATCAATTAAATCAATCTATTTTAATTTAAATTTAAAAATACAGAATATCAAAAATAATATCAGTTTTTTTCTAAGGCCTTTATCGGCTTCATCCATTGTACTAAATTGTAGATTGGTTTTTTTTTGGGGGGTGGGGGAGGAATTCTCTGCCTTTTTCTTTGGCTATGGAGTTTAAGCTTTTGTTTCGGTTCTTCTATTTTGTCCGTTTGTTATTTCCGATATCAGGCGTCATTAAAGAGAAAGAGAATAGAAACCCATATGAGGAAGCTTTTATTTCCTTGGAAACAAGGATTCGAAACCATCATCTTCTTGCTTCAATGAACCAAGAAGGTAAAAGAGGAAAGAGAAGGAAGGGAAGAAATGGGCTAGGGGATTGCACACGGGATTTGGTCTTTGGTGCCGAATCAAAGATGCACCAAGTCAATGGTAGCTGAAATAAAAAGGTTAGTAAAAAGGAGAAAAATGGTGGAAAAAACCGAGATAAATAGATTCACTTTTTTTTTATTATTATTACAAGGAACAATAACAAAAAAAAAAAAATTACAACTTCAATTAACAACAAAAGTTCTCGAGAAAGTAGCTCCGACACTATCAACAAACAGAGAGAGACTAAGACCGTGAGGAGGTTCAACAAACAGAACAAAATCTTATTGCAAGGCATTTCTCATTTTAACTAAGAAATCAGCACAAGCATTAGCCTCTCTGTAAGTATGAGCAATCCTAATTCCACTGATCTGTTGCATAAAGGATTTGCAATCATTAACAAGGGAACTAAGAACATGATGAGTACTGATATTATGAGTAATAAGATCTAAAGCAACAGTTATTTTTTTTCAAAACAGTTATTTCTCTTTTAGTGGCAGATTTTTTTTCTTGTTAGTAAGTTTCTCTTTTTTTTTTTTCTTTAAAGATCAAAGATTGATAATTCGTATATTCATATCATATTCATATATTTTATTATATCATAATCGTGTTTAAAGTTCTTTTAAATTTTTATCAATTTTAATACATTTATAATACGTATTATATAAATTTTGAAATGTAACCATGTTATGTTGTGTTGTATCGTATTTTTTGATCTTATACATTTTATATTCGAGTAATTATGTCAAATATTATCAAAGTAACGTTGAATGTTGCACTTTTTAATCTCAATTTTTTTAGTTCTCTACCTTTCAGATTGTTCACAGTGTGACACAAGTTTTTAGATTCTGATAATACATCGAAGCTTCCATGGGTATAGATCGGTGATGGTATTTTGTAGTTTTTGATTCTTTTACATGATTCAAAGTTGATCTTTCTTAAAGTTTGATCTCTACATGTTTCTTTTTCATGCTGATCTTGATCACTACATGTTCCATTTAGATTTGTCTGGTGGTAGCAGCAATGTTGTTAAGTATTAACCAATCAACTAATGTAGAATTCAACAACTAATTTGAATAACCATGGTTATTTAAGTCATATGAGGACAATGCTTGATTTGAATGCTAAAAGTGTATGCAATAATTGCTACCTTAACTAAATAATATCAAGTGAACTTTGAAGGTAGTTGTTTTGTAAGTCTGCAATATCAATTTGTTATTTCTTATCAACATCTATTTGGTCGAACGAAATGGAGGTTAGTACACTTTAAATAAAGTTTTGGTTTTAAGTTTTCTAGATGAAAAAAATAAATGTTGGGAGAGCTTCCATATTTGGGGTTACATTCGACTCGACTCTAAACTATTTGAGTCCAAAATAGCTACTGAATATCAGGACGATGTCTTAGACAAAAAAAATTTATTATTTCTTGTATTGAGTTAATTAGCTATTTTTGAGTTAGATCCGACTCGACTCTGAACTATTTGAGTCTAAGATAGCTACTGAATATCAAGACATCTTGGGCTAAAAAATTTTATTATTTCTTATATCGAGTTAGTTAGCTATTCTGTTTGTATAAAAGGTAACAATGACTTTATAGATAGCGACGTTATGGATAAAATTGTAGATATATGTTGGTTCCTACGTTCATTTTATTATTTCTAATTAGAAAGAGATACCAATTAAAACTATTAGTTTAATTTTCCTAGATATTATTATATTTAATTTTCAATTTCTTTGTTCTTTCAATAGTTGTTGTTGTTTTTGGTTGTTTAGTGGCATGAGAGACTTTAACAGCGTATTTGGTTTATTATAATAAAAATTTTATTACATTAATTTTTAGCGTGTTATAATAATGTTATTGTTTGGTTCGTAAAATTACTATTTTGCTGAATAATCTATTACAGCTTTATTTCGTAAAATCACTAAATAATCAATTCCGTGCCTCTTCCATTAAATGGTTATTCTAACCTTAGACAGAATAAAAAATTACTTTAAGATATTCGAATCCCTTACAAAAGAGATTCGAATCTGATACTATTTTATTTTACTGAATCTAACTATTATATATAGTTATTTCATTTTATTTTTGCTTTATTCTATTCCTACAAAATAATTATTCTATTACAATTCTATTTCATTCCACTCAAACAACCGTACCATAGAGGATTGAGCCATTACATTGATCTTTACATTGACCAAAGCAGATTTTCCGTGAATATTCATATTCAAACTTCTTAGTTTGATCGTGGAATATGATATCTGCAACAATATTCCTTGGTGGTGTGTAA
>JAQSVH010000002.1:8135057-8158394 GCA_029448705.1 Adansonia digitata
TGACGGACCGAATCTCGGCAATGTTTTTTTACGAATTTAGGTTGGTTTGACTCAATTTATTATTTACAAATAAAATTTTTATTTAAAATTAATTATAAATATATTTCAATAAATATATAATACTTAATTAGTTTATAATACAAAAAATTATATGAACATAAGATAAATAATATTTTATATTATGTTATTTTATCTGTTGTTTTATGTTATTTTTTAAAATGCAATTACTTCATTTATTCAATTGATCTTTTTTTTTTATCAATAAAATTAACTCAATAATTATATGAACATAATATAAATATTCATATTATCAAGATTTGCTAGTTCTATTTATGGGATAGACAAGTCTAGTCGTATTGGTTCCAACATGGGTATGAATTTTATCAATTTAAGCTAGGGTATGTATTTTTTCAATTATTGTTATTCAAATATAAATATAAATATAAAATATTTTTTATTGTTAATATTATTTTTAATGATGAAATTGACTTTCAAATTTAACTTACTACGATCTTAAAAAAATAAAATTTTAAATTGTGACCCAATCATATACACTTCTAAATATAACATTAATTATGCTAAAAGGATACATACATTCAAAGGACAATCTCAAATTTGTCATGGTCTCTATTAAATATTATAATGACAAAAATATTAGTATTGTTAAATTCTATATTTTTCATATGCTAGTGCTAGTGTATTATATGGTTAATTACGTAAATGAAACATGCACTATATTACTTTTTTTTTAATTAAGTATTTAAAATTTTTTTTATTCAAATAGATACATATGCTATTATTTTTGGGTAAAACTACCATATTCGAAGCCCACTGACTTTTAACTCATTTGACTCGAGTTGACTGAGGTCCAATAACGAAAGTAAAGCTCGTCCAACGAGGATATTTTTATACATAAAATCGAATCATATATAAATTTCAAACTAAAGTCGTTAAATAAATATTAACGTGACATTTAGCATTTGATGTGAGCATACTATGTGATAAAAAAATACCACATTATTATTTTTAAAATATCACGTGTCATAATAAGATTAAATTTTAAATGTCATAATTATGACATTGCATAATATTTTAAAAGTGATTTAAAATGAGATTATGTATTTTAATACAAAATATATGAATGCGTAAAATATTTTTAATATAATTATAATATAATAAAATATATAAATATAATATAAATATATTAATTACTAAATTTATATTTTTAATGTTATATTATATTATATTTTAATTATTTTAATTATATTTATATAATATAATCGTACTAAGTCTTGGTCTATTAAAGCTGGAGCCCAGTAGCCGACCATTTTCATAAAGGAAGCGGCAAAATCAATACGGCACGCCAAATTTCCAACGCTAAAGCCAAACCCACGCCAAAAGTCAAAATTAGAGTTGACAATAATCCTGCATTCGGTTTATCACTTTTTATAAAATTTATATATTTATATAAATTTTAATATATTAATTAATATTTAATATTATATAAATTTTAAAATATTTATATATTATTAATATTATATATTTTTAAATTATATATTATTTAATATAATTTTTAAATTTTTATATTATATATTATTTTATATATTTATATATTTTTATATTATATATTATTAATGTTATATATTATTTTATACTATGTTTAAGCATTAGGAAGCCCTTTCCACCTCTAGTTTCTAGAAGCACAAGATATTAAATCTCAGCTGCTTTACACTGATAAATCTGACAACTTAGGCATGAGATTGAATATAATACGTAAAAATAATTAAAATATAATATAAATAAAAAATAATATATATAATATAAATATATAAATATTTTTAAATTTATAAAAAATAAATTAATAATTTATTAAAATTTATTAATTTATATAATATTTTAAATATAATTATAATATAAAAATAAAATATAATATAAATATATAAATTATTGAATTTAATTATGAGTAAGCTATATTTTAAAGAATATATATGTATATATATACATATATATGTATATATATATATATATATATTCAAAGGACAATCTAACATTTTTGCCGTGATCTCTATTAAATAAAATAATAATGAAATTAATAACAACATTGTTGTTAAACTTCATATCTTTCGTATACTATTTGTACTACGCTTTAGTATTGGAGGTACTGACAGATCAGATTATATCAGATTTAAGTTAAATTTAATTATGATACTAAAAATATGAGTTTTAAATTTTATCTAATCTCATTCATATTTATTAAATATACAATTCAAGCTCATTTAAGCATACTCATTTTATATTTTTTATAATTTATTTTTTAAAATTTAATTTTTATTAACTTAAAATTTCTTTTATTAAGTTTTAAACTACAAATAATTTAATCTAGTTTTTAATATTTATACTATAATATTATATATATATGATTTTTATATGATAAAAAATTATATAATATATAAAATATAAAATTAATATATAGCACACAATAGTAAAATGGGCTGGGTCAGGTCGGGCTCAGGCCTTTGAAGTTGGAGTCAAGATGGCCTAATTTTTTTTGTTCAAGCTCATTTTTCGATCTTAATATTTTTGTCCAAGCAACCTCAAATATTAGGCAAACCTTCGGAGTTGTGCAGATAGCCTCGCTCTTGAGCAGATCTATTTACTACTTTACACAAAATGAATTGATAATAGACTTGCTTAAGGGCCAGGTTACCAGTTCGGCCTAGTCAATTGAGCTCGAGTTTTAATATTTTTCTTTTCGATCAGGCTAACCTGATCTGAAATAATAATTTTAAAGTAAAATAATATATTTTTATTTAAATATAATTATAAAATAAATAAATATTAATAAAATTTTTTAATATGATGAATAGTAATTCGAGCTTAAATTGACAAATTTTAGTATTTCAAATATGAGTCTAGATTCGAGATTAAAAAATTTTAAACCGTAACTCAGCTAAACCCGACCAATAACTAAGCTTAATTCACAGTAACATATTTTCAACAATTTTCAAAAATAAATTTTATTTTTTGATCAAATCATAAAACGACATTAGATGTAGAGTTGTCTTTCATCACACTTTAGTTGAAGACATTGGTTAATTTGTTCTATCAATTGAATTAAGAAAGTGATTGCTAGCCTCATTTGCCTTGGATAGGTAAGATATTGACTAGAGTCGAGATGGACATAAATTTAAAAATTTTGTAAAATCGGGATTTAAAAGTGTTTACGGCTTAGAATCAAATTAGATGATATTTTTAAATGTAAATTTACGTTTGTGCTAAGTTCACCCGTTTAAGTTTCATAGTTTTTTAAAAATATATTTAATATTTTTAAATATATATTAAAATTAAATAAAAATATTTTATATTAATTAAATAATATTCAAGATTAAATCAAGAATTTGAATATTCATAAAAAAAAAACTCCATCCAAATCGAACTGCATTCATGGACAAGTTTATTGTAAATTTGTCCATATATTAGATCTTAGATAATATTTTTATGAATTCGAGTCATCCCAATCCGTATTATTATTTTATTAATAAAAATATTTTTTATTTAAATTTAATTATAAAATATATAAATATTAATAAAAAATAATATTTTAATATTTTTAATAATAAAAAAGATCATCAAGTCGAATAAAATGAAGCTTAAACAAGAGATTTTTAAAAATTCAAACTATGATCCAACCAGACACTTTTGAATCTATGGACACCTTTTTATTTGACAAGCCAAAACTTAAAGACCCGAACATTGTTTATTTTCAAAACATTGGAAAAAAATTAGTATATTTAATCGTGAAGTAGAATTCAAGGATTGAACTGAAAACCGACCTCCCACTTATTCATATTTGACTTTATTATTTTTTTGAACATATGTTTGATTTTATTTGTTTTTAAATATATGATTTGATTATTAAAACATGATTTTCAAGTATCCATTTTTCTTTTAAATTTTTTGGGATTAATTAATCAAAGCATATCTTAGTACTAGAAACTTAGAAACCCAAAAATGTAGGAATAAGATACTCCGAACCTTTTTAGCTAATTAAGCAAAGAATATTTTATTAAAAAAAAGCTCTTAACGAGTAATTTTAAAAATATTTGATACAGTAAATTAAATAATTATTTATGATAAATTTGAATATCAAATGCAATAATTGATAATTAATTTGAAGATTTTTTAGATAATTCATTAATATTACTTAAAGGCATTCGTTAGAAATTCGAAACTTGGTCAGTTAGTTCATACAATTTATTCTTAGAAGATGACATTTAACAAATTCAAAATTCGAATTCGGCATCTACAATTCCCTTCATTATCTTCAGGTTACGGTAAGAAATTTGAGCTTATTCAAAATTCAAGGTTTAAAGCTAAATCCGAGTTAGATCAAGTTTTACTTTTAAAACTTAGTTTAATTTGAGATAAATATCAAATTACTCAAATTTGTTCGATTAATCTTATTTATCTAATAAAAAAATAAACTTGATTCTTGTACTTAACTTCAAGCTCAAGTATTTATTTTAAGCTTGAGTTCGAATTAAATTTTTTTAATATTAATTAAAAATAAAAAATTCGATTAAACTCGTAAACTATTCGAATCAAAACATTAAAATACTCGAAATTTTACTCACCTTGAAATAGACTCGCTCAAACCGAATTTAATTTTTTTTTTAAACCGAACTAAAATTGCATGTGAACATAAATATTTCGATTACATTCATCATGCAAAAGAAAAAATGTAAAGAATACTTCAATGCAAGATAGAAGTCAAAATACTGGTGAAATGAACTTCGACTGTTATATAAATAGTCGCAAAAATTCATGAAACATTAACTCAAGGACTGCCTAACTGCCAAACATTATGTAAATGCCCATTAATGCTTTTGATTTGATTTTTCTTTTTTCTTTTGAATAATATTACCTATCGACATTTTTGAGCAAAAAAAGAAAAAGTTTCCAAATTGAATAAAAAATCCTTGTAATCAAGTCAAGTTTAAAGTTCAAACTCTCAGCCAATCGTAATCACGTGAATTTGGAGAACAATAAAGAATGATCCACTCATGTGAACCACGTCTCACTTGTTTAGCTTACCTTAACTTTATTTAAGGAATAATCAAATAAATTCATTCTACATGCTTTCTTTAGCCTGTTCTTAGTTTGTTAGATAGATGCTAGCATGGGCTTTCAATTTACATTTTGACTTTTTTTTTAATTATTTTTGAAATTGGAAACAAACCCACAGTTTAAATCTGCAAAGTTTTCGGTTTTGGAAGAAAGAACTATCCAATATGGAGGTAGAATCATTGAGAAACAAGGATCAGAAATCAATGGAAGAGCCGGGAAGTTCAGCCGCCGCCGGTCCCGCCTTCCGGAAGAAGCGTAAATTGCGAAACATCTGCTTTGGATTGATGGGTGTTTTGATTTTCATCATAATCTTGATCTTGATCTTAGCTTTCACCGTTTTCAAGGCCAAACGTCCGGTAACGACGATCGACGACGTCTCCTTGACGGACCTGAAGTTCTCCGTCGATCTGGCGAGGATCCGAGTGTTGCTCAACGCCACCCTTGATATCGATCTCTCGATCAAGAATCCAAACAAAGTTGGATTCAAATACACCAACTCAACGGCCCAGCTGAACTACAGGGGCCAGCAAGTCGGCGAGGTTCCGATCCCAGCCGGCAAGATTTCGGCCGACGAAACAGTTCCAATGAACTTAACTCTGACAGTCATGGCGGATCGATTGATCTCAGATTCAAACTTCTTATCCGATATTTCGGATCTCCAATTGCCTCTCAGCACATTCACCAAGATCTCAGGCAAGGTTAGCGTCTTGAATCTGTTTAAGATCCATGTTGTTTCGTCAACTTCATGCAATTTTACTGTCTTTTTATCTAATTCAAGTATTGGGGACCAAGATTGCAAGTATAAGACAAAATTTTAATATATTTTTCATAAATATTTTTCTTTATTAGGATTTATACACTGTGATTGCTCTTATATGTAGTCTAGCCGAGGCTTGCTTTGTACTTTGTAGTCGCCTTTTTTTTTTGTCGTATTTTAGCCTCTACTTCTACATTTGATTTGTAATTTTCTGTGAGTAGAGATGTTATCAGTGTTGTTTTCCTTTGTTTAAGATGATAAATTTATGCAGTGCATATTAATTTTTTTTTTAAGTCTAAACTTGGATGATTCAATAAATCCGGTTTTTTTTTTTTTTATTGTAAAGGAGGACATAATTTTGAAATAAAGAAAGAGTTGCAGGTGTTGGATTCGAATATTGTACCTATTAGGTGTTATCTAATGAGCTAACAAATTTACGTAGTTCATATTAATATTGTTTAGTCCAAACTTAGTGTTATTCGACAAATCTAGGCTTAAAAGGCTATAGATGTTAAGTTTCGAATTTTAGATTCGTTTGATGCCATCTCTCAAATGATTATATGAACTAATATATTTATTAATTGTATATTAATTTTGATTAGTCTAAGCCTCATATGATTAAAAAATCTGTATTTTATTTTTTCAAAAAAAGATATAATCTTGAAATTAAAAAAAATATATTGTAAATATTGAAATTTAAATTTATTCGATAATTACATGTTCACTGTTTCACTGAACTTAGTCGCAACCTCGGCCTAGATTTTGCCCCCCCTTCAAGTGCAAAATACATTCCCCTTTTTAGAAAAATTTTCCCTTAATTGGTTTGATAATTAATTTCTCACATTGTACACTTGGAAATGCTCATTTATTTAAGTTTACAAACAACGAGTTCTGCCATTGATGCAACTCATGCCTTCGTGCCGCTGCAACCACGCTACTGAGCGCTTGTACTGGTGAGAATCATTATCGTTGAACAAAATGCCTACGTACCTATTATCTATATTCTTGAACATAAATGACTCTTTATAGATCAACAGGAATGCTTTTATTCATGTTATAAAAGTTGCATCGTCAAATATAGAATACTGGACATATTAGTTTGGGCACTTTGCAGAGACTCTTTTTTTCCAAAGAAACTCGCTGATTTCTTTTTTTTTTTTTTTAAATGATGCCGTAGCCTAAAGATACGTAAAAGTTATAGATGCTAAATTCGAATTTCAGATCTATTAAATATTATTATGATTATATAAATTTAACATTTATGTCTCTAGAATTAGTCCCATTGCTGTTCTTTTTCAATTAAAAAAAAAAAAAAAAGATGAAAGATGAAAACAGAAGACTTTGTAATTAATCAACCCGTAGTTGAGTAAAGAGAAACTGATTGTTTGATTTCAAGGCCTTCTGCTTAACCTTCAGCTCAAAGCTTTAAAATGTTTCTTATTATCATCATGACAATGAATAATGCTGATTCAGATATATGAAATTATATTATCTATTTTTTTTTTTTGCAAATTTAAAATGGATGAGAATATAAATTTTTATATATTCATTATTTAAATTTTCATTACTTCTATGGATCGGATAATATGGCGATGATGAAAATAGGAATGGACGGCTTAGGCAGCCACTTCCTCTCTTGTTTTTTTGCTTATACCAGGGTTTATGTGAGATTAGAAGTCCAATAATAAAATAAAATAAAATATTGTTAATTTAATGTTTCATTTAATTTAATCGAAGCGAAGTCAATCATATTTTATTTTAAAGTTCAAATGCAATTTTAGAATTTTTAATAAATTGAATGCAAACAAACTTAAAAATAAATAAACGAATACAAACAAAAACTTCTTTGTTTAAATCTAGTATATTCACAGCTCTAGGGATATTAGCGAGTTGTGCATCAGTCCAAAGGTTTTTTTTTTTTTTTTCCTATCATTAATATATGTCTTAATAAATTTATTTATTTAGTTATTTTCTACCAATTATATAATTTATTGATGGAGTGTTGAACTTTTAATCATACCAAATCTTGATAACCTTCTATATATATATATATACATATATATAATACTTATTTTATTTTATCATACAAGTATTAGTTCACAGAATTTATAAGAATGCATTATCAAACTAAATTGTATTCTATGTCAATCATCGTCAATTAAGCAAAATAACATAACAAAGACTAAGAGTTTAATCGAGCCAACTTTGATTTAAGTTACATTTTTAAAATATAAAATTTGATTCAAGATAGAAATTCAATTACTTAAATTTACTTATTAAACTCATTTACCGGTTAAAAAATGAACTCAATTTTTATGTTTGATTTCAAACTCAATAATTTATGTTTGAGAGTTTGAATTGAAATTTATCAATACTAATTAAAATTAAAATATATACAAAAAATAATATAAAAAAACTCTATTAAACTCAAAAGTTATTTTAATCAAATATTAAGATACTTAACTTTGACTCGTCAATAACTCAATCTACTCAATTCGAGCTCAATTTGACAATAACTGAATCGAATTCTAATTTTTTTTTTCAAACCAAACCTAGGTAGCTCTCGTGTGCATGAATCTCATTTACACATCTAATAAAAACATGACGTTAAGCTTTTATCAATAAGGTAAAATTCGGAAGGCAATGAAGCCCAAAATTTTCCCTACACTTTCCGCGAAAAATGCTCAAAACCATATGTTTACCAAAACACATCATTTTGGAACCAAATAAATCCTTATTCTAAATTTTGTTGTTTCGGCTTTCAGCCTCGTCAAAATACTGCAAAAAATATATATAAATCTAGGCAATGATCTCATCATGCTAAGCCTAGTTATCGACTACTTCAATGAGTGTCGGCTCATAGTTACTAGGAGCAACATAACCGTGGAGGTTCATGACGGTTGCAGCCACGTTGGCGAGTCCGCCATCGGGAACATCTTTCCGGAATCTAACACCGGGTGCCAATCCAGGACCTCCGATCGCAATAGGCACCTAATCAGAAAATCCAAACTATGCATAAGAAATCGATACGTAAACTTCCCATACGAAATTTTGATAATGTAATCCTTCCTTTTTCTTCACGATAATACTATGTACGATGCATACTCGTGTCCAGCAGAACTTTGATTTTTTTTTTTTCCCCCTTTCGAAGAAAAGATTTCAGAAAACTTACTGGTTGACAAGTGTGGGAGGTGAGAATTTGGAGATTTCCATTCTTGTCGTAAAGAGGCTGCCCGGACTTATTTCTCTTCACCATATCCTCGGCATTGCCATGGTCGGCGGTCACAACATATATTCCACCAACTTGCTCAATGGCATCGAGGATCATCTGCAGTCCGACGACATGATACAAGTAATAAAAGCTCTTTTACAATCGGATATCAAAGTACAACAACAAAAAGACTATGGTGTGAATCTCGAAAATGGGTGATACACCCGATGATACGAGCCGTGTGTCGGATACTTCAGGAGAAATATATAGAAAAAGTAATATTGATTTCCAATGATAAGTTTCTCATCAGCATCCTATGAAGACTGAATTTGGCCCCTCTCAAGTGCCATAGGTGGACACCGAGACTGCAGACTTCCAACTGGAAACTAGTGACCCGAGAGGAGCTCAACTGTGTTGCTCTAACTCTTCATTTTTTTTTTTTTTGAAGTGCTAGTGTCGAACACATATCCGTATCTGACACTCTCACCCAACTCCGAGTAACATAGGAGCTCAATTAACATCAATTTTTCCCCTAAAATCCGCGTTCTAATTCATCTTTAGCCAAACCACAACTGATTGCGATTCATTAAAATGATGTAGAATCATTGGAAAGTTCTATGTAAGAACTAAAGAGTCAACTAATGACATCATACCTTGACAGCTTCATCGGCAGCCTTGCATGCCACAATTGTAGCCTGAATATCTCCGGTATGACCGACCATGTCACCATTTGGTATGTTCACACGTATCTAAACGAATAACAAATGAGCTTATTCACCATCTTTTCATCAATTTGAATGCCTATTTGATATTTAGTCCAATCAATTATCTCACCTGGTCAAATTTGCGGCTCAGAATTGCTTCCCGAGCCTTTTCGCCGATCTCTAATGCCTTCATCTTAGGTTGAACATTGAAAGTAATGCCAACATCACTCGGAATTTCCACATATTCTTCCATTTGAGGGTTGAAACAGCCAGAGCGATTTCCATTCCAAAAGAAAGTGACATGACCGAATTTGACAGTCTCACTGTTCATACGGATGGTGAAAATTATCAGACATAATGATTTAAAATACGCATTTCGCTAAAACGATGATTCCAAGATAAAATAGGCATAATCCTTGCCCGATCAGTTAAAGAACGAATTAGTGTCGTCGAACACTTTGTTCTGTAAAATTCAGAACACACCTGCAGGCGAAAGTGCGGACACCATTATGCACCAAATATTCACCGGATGTTCTGTCAATCTCGGGTGGAGATACAAGGTAGCGGCTTGGGAGCTTCAACTCGCCATCATACTGAAGCATTCCAGCATATCGGATTTTAGGGACTCGTACACGATCAAATTTGTCGAAATCTTGATATTCAAGTGCCTTAGCAAGCATAACCATTCGATCTGCCCGGAAGTTAAAAGTAACAACAGCATCGCCATCTACTATTGGACCCACAGCCTTCTTGCTCTCATCGACGATGACAAAGGGAGGTAAGTACTGGTCATTGGCATTTTCCCGCAATTTCTTCACAGCTTCAACAGCATTTGTAAACTTGTGCGGTGCTTCACCACGGACTTGAGCGTCCCATCCTCGTTTCACAACGTCCCAGTCATTCTGTAAAGGATCCAACTAACAAAAATTAGCTTCATCTTCCAATCAAAAAAAGAAAAACATGTTATTCCTGATGTTTGGACAAGGTTTCAGGACTTCGGAAAATTATTTCCCACCTCATAACGGTCCATTGTGACATACATGCGGCCTCCACCAGATGCAATCCGGGCATCAACACCTTTCTCGCATAATTTTGCAAGGTCATTCTCGAGAGTCTCCACGAAGCCTACACTAGAACCGTCCAATACATCACGACCGTCAGTGAGAATGTGAACACGAATTCTTTTAGCACCGCGCTCGCTAGCTCCCTTCAGCAACAACTGCAGGAAAAAAAAAGAAAAAGAAATAAATATGTATAATTATTGAATGAAAATGATTTATAATTAGAGAATTCGAACCTAGAAAAGATAGGAACTTATCTCGAATGACCAAACTTACCTGCAATTGATCGAGTCGGGAGTGGACACCACCATCGCTAAGTAATCCAATCAGGTGCAGAGTTCCCTTTTCAAACGATTCACTTATGTACTTAAATCCTTCTCCCTCGTAGATTTTCCCAGAGGCTAGAGCAAGATCAACAAGCTTAGCCCTATAGTTATAAATGAATTAACAGGTTAGAACACTGGGAGCAAAGTTTATTTTCCACAAGTCCATACTGAAAAGAAAAATGGTGTACAACAAAAAGAAAAGAGATGCGGAAATATCTTGTTCCAACCCTTCAATTTTTTTTTGAAATACCCGTATTTGACATATTTTCAGACATGGGTATGGGGACACAACCCCTCCAACAACCCTCCATAAACATGGATAAACTTAAGAAAAAATTGAATATATCCATATCAGATACATACCTGTATCTGACACTTCTTCCGAGTTACATGTAGAACTATATTGCTCTGACTCTTCATTTTTTTCTTTAAGTATCCATGCCCGACATATTTTCAGACATGGGTCTATGGATATGACCCTCCAAAAAAACATATTAACACCCAAGTCCGAATAACATAAAGCATATTATCAAAAAACAATTTCCTCCTTAAATAAAGAAAAGAAGCGTCACCCTTGAGCAAAAATGCGTCCTGCACCAAGAGCATTGTGACCAACTTCACTGTTTCCCATGTCATCTTCTGTAGGAAGCCCTACAGCAGTTCCATGAGCTCTCACTAATCTCCATTTTTCTGGAGCACCCTATCAAGAAAGATCAAAATTCCACTCAAATTAAGTCTCATTACATATTGGTATATTGAAATCCTCTTATGAACCAAAAGAATGCAATAATGTCACAAATGGAAGAAATTTATAATCCCTATAATTTGAAGTAACATAAATACCAGCCCCCCTAAAAAAAGGAAAAAAAAACAAAACAAAATTGAGGGAATCAAGCTGACATAAACTATGTATCAGATCTATGTTGCTCTGATTCTTCTTTTCTCTCTAAGTATTTGTATACGACACTTATATCTGATGCATATTCAGATATAAGTATTGGAATTAACTCTTATAAAACTCTCCAAATATATAAAAAAACTTAAGAAAAAAAGTTGAATATACTCATATCTGACACACACTTAAATGATAACTTAGTATCATACACTATTTTAACTAGACTGGACTTTTTGGTTAGTATAAAATACTCATGTCCAATGCCTATGTCCAAAACTATTTTAACTAGACCGGACTTTTCGTTTAGTCCAAAATACCTATGTCCAAAACATATTTGAATATGGTATGAAAGGCATGATTTTCTAATTATATAAAAAATTTATAAAAAAAAAAAAATTGAATAGACTTGAATTGGATACACACCCTTATTCCGCACTAACTTTTAACTTCGGATAAAGTAGACCAAACACGTAAAATCTGAAGCCTAATGAATCATAAAATAGATAATAAATACACACACACACACACACACACACACATATATATATGTAGGTATTATATCTTTATGATATTAATAATGCTATCAGTCACCCAAATCACACTTTCAAGTCATTAATCGTAAACTGAAAATTTCAACCATCCTTAAAATTATAAAGTCATAAGTTACAACGTGTAACGAAACAAAATATCAAAATTTTAAATACATCAAAAATCATTTATTATTATTATTATTATTATTATTATTATTATTATTATTATTATTTTTATTTTGGATAGAGAAAGGCGGGTTTGAACCTAGAAAATATGAGAAAAAAAATTTAACATCAGAATTGCTAATCAAAACTTTCATTAATTTACGAATGATTTAAAAGTGATTGAAACTAGAAACAAGCAGGAAGATCAAGATCTAATTAGTAAAATCCCAAAACTAAAATCCGACTTTCAAAATCAAAATAAACCTAACAATGAGTGCCTCATTTGCATCGAACAAATGGGCATGAGAACGATTACACAGATCAAAGAACTTCTGAGAAATTTCCAGATCTAAGTTAAATTTTTAATATTGAAATTTAAAGAAAAAGAAAAACGATGGAACCTGTTTGAGGGAATCCATGGTGGGAGTTTGAGCAACATGAATGCAATTGAACTCATCGGGTTTGTTCTCGCCCCAACCATCAAGAACCACGACGGCTACGGTCTTACCCTTTGGAAGCTTTGGGTGATCCTCCAACTTCCACGATACCTGCCCTGAACTCCCCATTGTTATGATTTCTTGAATATTAACCTTTCTTTTGGCTAGTTTCTGGTTCTATAATTGACAGAGAGGGTTAGGAACCGCTAATTAAATAAGAAATGAAAGAATCGAAAAATCAGCCAAGGACGGTGTCGGGCGTGAATGGTGAGGCATTCAGATTTTGACTTAACTTTTTATAAACTGATGGCGTTGTCACAGGTGCATCGCCAAACCCGTGGGTGCGTGGATCATCAGCACGTGATGACCTTTCACTTACCTAACATCCTACAAGTAGCATCTCCAAAGTTTAAAGCCTCGAATATTCTTTTTCCTTTGTATTTGGCTGGTCTTGTTTCAAAATTTTTACCTATCAGATTTGATTTTAATAAAAATCTTTTTATAATTATTTTAAAGATTTATTTCACTGCTTTAAAAATAAAGTATTTATTTTTATATTATAAAATTTAAAAAATAAAATTTGATAAGGTTTAAATAATTAGTCTTTTAATTTATGAAACAAATATCGAACAAAATTGAAGATATTTAATTATTATTCAAATCGACACTCAATCGATTTCAAATCAAAATTAAAATCGAACACTATAATTTGGATTAATTTTTTATTTTCTCAAATTTTTTACTTAATCTAACTTATTCAAAACTCGTATTACTGATTCAAATTTAAAACTTATCTAAGAATATTAGATTAGTTTAAAAAAATAGATTAAAATTTGATTTCATATTCAGAAAACTCGGCTAGGCCCATTTTTCCAATGTATAATATAATATAATATAATTTATATTTATATTGTATAAAAATTAAATATATAATATTAAAAAAATTATTTGGGAGAATTGCTTCAGTCCCTAGGCAAGTAGTGAAGAAGACCCTCAAGTGATGCTGTTTCCTTCGTTTTTACACAAAAAAGTGGACGACCTTGATTCAATAAATTGGTGCGTCCTACTCTTGATTGGTTGGTGTATGAAGATCTTGTGTCTCATCTCGTGTGATTGTACATTTTGAGCAGGTTGCAACTTTACGGAGGTTGTCAAAACTTTTATCATCACGAAGTTCTGATTTGTTTTTTGGGACAGATCATTTTTCGTTCCCAGTTTTGGGTGTAATCATAGAGGCCTTGGTCCAAATTATTGCTTTCACGTGGGTTGACTCGGGCCTCAATCTTAATGTGTTCTGGGCTCCTAGAAGGAAGGTTAAAGATGTGTTTTGAAGTATATTCAGTTTGCTACGTGATAGCTTTTCAGATATTTGTCTTCTTGAGTGGTATATAAAAAAAATACACGTAGTCTTTAAATATAAAAATATAATAATTAAAAATAAAAATAAGATACGTGATAAATTTTTAATTTATTTATAAAATTAAAAAATTTATTACTGTTACATAATAAATTTTTAATTCATACTCAAATATAAATATATGTCGAACATGAATATTTAAAAAAAAATAAAAAATTCAACAACGTCGTTAATCAATCCCATGTGTTTGAGAGTGTGTAAACGTATTTTCCGGAGCTTTCAGCGCTACAGGCAGGTTGTGAGGTCTGGTATTTCTTTTACTCATTGAATCACAAGTACGTAAGGTAAACTGATCAGAAAAGTCCACAAAGAAGGATACTGGAAGTCAATAGAGAGGTCTCGTCCAACAAAGGCTAGCGATTGCAAGGCCGTGATCGGCAGCAGGAGGTGGTTAACTTTCCACAAAGGTCGTCCTACTGGCAAAAGCACGAATTAACACAAATCCGAACACGACATAAACATAGATACGAACGAGCACGAGAACAACAGAGACAGTTCAAGCGTGGAAGAAGCAACAACATAAACAAGGCTTTCTGGGTCATGCTTGAGTACCAACTCAATACTTCTACTCCCCCTAACCAAACATGTTCTTATACGCTTTCATTATATATAACCTATATTATTCGGATTCATATGTGAGTGTCAGATCCGAATACATGTCCGACACAAAAAAAATTATTTTTTTTAAAGTTTTTCTATATATTTGAATATGTAGGATCCTTTAAAGATCATATCCTCATACCCATATCTTAGTTTATGTCAGAAGTAGGTGTCTAACAATAACACTTTAAGAAAAATGAAGAGTTGAAACCAAATAACAATATTACAATATTTGTTTACCATGTCAAGCTCTTTCATAAAGAATTCATTCTTGTTTTGGCCTTGAATTGTGGATTTTTGTCATAAATGATGAACTCAATGGGGAAAGTTCATCATTGATGGCTCTAAATTCTTCAAAAAGGTTACTAAATGTTATGTTACTCCAACTCTTCAGTTTTCTTGAAGTGATCATGTCCGACATATTTTTTGACATAGCTATGAGAGTATGATCCTCCAAATATATGAAAAAAAAAAAAAAAAAAAACCTTAGAAAAACTTGGGCATACCTGTGTCAAACATGCACCTGTATCCAATACTCTCCTCAGAGTCCCAGCAACAGAGACTAAACTGTTATGAGATAAAGATGTAAAAGTGATTAACTTTTGTTGTTGACATTTTTTCTTGGTAAACTAATAAAACAATCTGAGGAAGCCAGTATTTCAAACGAAAAAGGTGAATCAAGTTGTGATTCGACTTCTAATTTACGGAATAGAGTTGCAAATGATGCAATCACGCCAGAGGTTAGATTCCTTGTGGGAAATTCTTTCATCACGTTCAAAAATGATGATGAACTTGTCTGTAACTAATGTCTATTTATCTATGATTCAGGACCAGTCAGACTCCGATAAACCATTACTAGAGTTAGAAGTATCTATCAACTTCGGTGTAGTACAAAATAAATCTAGCACCAATGAACAAGCTAACGACGAGACTTAGCCTCAAGAAAATCAACATGATTTTTCCGATACAAATGAAGTCTCGAACCTAATCCCGAGTCCGAAAAATTATTCTGCAGTTGATGCAATTTCAAAAGTAAGTTGCCTTAAGGGAAAAGCTATCATTTACCAACTAAGGCAGTGATAAAAAAAAGAAAAAAACCGAGAAACTGAGGTTTATTTATCTATTATTCAGGTCTGAATCGACATCAGCGAGTAGCTAATGAAAAAGCCGGAATCACCAAATGGTAGTGCTGTGGTTTGAAATCGATTTAGCCCCGACGAACACGGTAATCCATGCCAGAATTTAACTGTCGTCAACGACAACAAAACCTACCCCGAAGAATAAAACATAGCTGCTGCGAACGAGACCTCTGAGTCGCTAGCTAATTACCCGATGGTAAGATTTGCGAGAAACTTTAATTATTTATCTGACTCGATAGCAATAAAACATTGGAAGAACTAGTATCTGTTTGTCTATGACTCAGGACCCGATTGACTATGATCTTAGCAATGTTGATGAGATATTAGAACTGATGGAAACAGCTGATAGCTATAATCAGCTTCAAAAACAATCTAGCACCAATGAACAAGAGGCCAAGATTACCAACCGAGCTTAATCTTGGGCCAGGACACTGAGACCAGGAATTCTCAAGCTTAGTCTCAACTTCAAGTTTCACCATAGGTGAGCTCAGTCATTGCATTCGATATGTGTTAGGCACTGGTACTTCAAGAATAAATAAAGAATAGGAGTGACACAGAGCTCGATAATTGTTTTTCTAAGGGATGTGATAGTTATGTTTTATATTATGTTAAGGTTTGTCTAATTTGATCCTACTTGTCTATGTAATCTCATGTTATCTACAGCTAAATTCTACCCTTACACTCTTTCATTTCATGCTCAGTCTCTAAAAACGTCTGTGTCTATGAAATAGCTATATTATCCAGATTCTTCATTTTCCCTTAAAGCATAAGCGTCGGACATATATTCGAACGTAAATATTAAATATGATTCTAAAAATATATGAAAAACTTAGAAAAATTAAGTATACCTATATTATACTATACCCTTATCTGACGTCCACCTTCGAGCTCGGGTAACATAGTGAAATAGTAATGATTTTTTTTTTTCTACTTCATAGGTGACATAGTGAAATAGTAATAAATTTCTTTTCTACTTCATAACAAACTTTGAGAGGAAGCAAATGATAAAAATCAAATCATATTTGATTAATAATAATAAAACCCAAAAAAATTTGAAAAAAAAATTAAGTATACTCATATCAAACATATACTGAAATTGTAATAAATTATTTTTCCTACTCTATTACAAATACTTAGAGGAATCAAAGGATAAAATATCAAATCATATTTGATTAATAATAATAAAAACCAATGCAAGCATATGAAGAATTTATAGATATAATTTTTATTTATTATTATTAATTTCTAAAATGCAAACAAATATATTAAAGAGTAAGTTAAAATTAGCAGAATGACACAAATTAACCAAATAAAGAGGTTTTTATTATTTCCTTAATCAGTATTTACAGATTTAACATTAAGTTAAATTAAATACATAAAAAAAGCTCAAATACAACTAACCAGACAAGCTAAGGTAAATTGAAGTAGCGACACCAAGCGCGTACACCCCAATCGCAGCCCCAACAACCTCCTTCGTGGACCTCGCCGCCGCTCCAATCCCCACAATACCCAAAACGCCAACCGGTACTCGCTTCAAAACTGCCTTTCCGGCGTTTCCCATAACGGCATCGGCGAATAACACCAGTGCCCATTCTCGGAACTGGGGCGAATCCAGGACAATCGGTTCTTCATCGTTCCGGGGCTTAGCTTGGCGGCGAGTTACGAACCGGAATGCGGAATCCACTTGGGAGCGAGTGGGAGGATCAGGGACCCAGCGGAGGATGAGAGGGTGAGGGTGGAGGGAAGTGAGGTCCTGGTGGAGATTAGAAGCCGCGGTTAAGAGCTGATAAGGGAGGACTCCGGGGAAGCCTTGTTGAGTAAGGGAAAGACATTGAGTGTAGACTGAGTCGCACGCTGAATTGAATTCGGAAGAGTTGATTAATGAGTTACTTACTCGCTTTGATGCTGATTGCGAAATCCCCATATCTTCTTTAAGCTCTGTTCTATGGTATTTCTAGTTTCCAGAGAACAATTTTATCAGTTTTGTCTGTTGGGAGTTGCGAATATTCGGATAACTTATATTCACGTATTGAATTAAATTTATTGGTATTTATTTTTGATTTTTTTTTAAAATATTTTGATAAAAAATCTTGATAAATGGAAAATCGATAGCAGATTCGAATTTTTCAATACATTTAATCGGTTAAAATAAAATAGAATTATAGTACTATTTGATTTATTAAAATAAAATATTTTAAAATTTTTAGAATAATTTTATATTGTATCTAAAATTAAAATAATTATTTTGTGAAAGAGTGTGAGATAATTATTTTTGAAATTCAAATATTAAAGTCAAAATCGATTATTTTATAAAATTATCATTTCATAAATTAAATTATTATATCATTATAACCAAATGATATTAAGATAAAATAAGTATGCATATGAATCAAACATATCATTGATATTTGATTTGATTTTAAATTAATCTTTTATAGACTTTCATTAATTATTTAGATAGATAAGTAAAAGGTCTATAGCTAAGTTGATTTTTTTTTTTTTTTGCTAAATTTAAAATTTGACTCAAAAATTCAAATCATAATTTATAAAATAATATAATATAAAAATAATTTTTTATAAATATTTATATAATTAAAATTTAAATAAAAATATTTTTATTATTAAATTATAATTTAAATTGAATCGAAAATAAAAGAAATATGCAAACTAGGCCGGACCCTAGGACATAATAATTTTACTCGGTTCGGTTTTTAATTCCGGAGAGGCAACATAACCTGAAATCGAAGGGATTCAATCAAAGCTTATTAATTTGAAATTTTTTTTTATTTTTTATTTTTTAAGGAATGATTCGAGTTGTTAGTTTGTAAGCTTTTTTTAAGCCATTGTTTCACCATCAAAAACAACATTATCTTCTCCACTTTACTTTTCCTTTCGAAATTTTATGCAACCAACTTTAATGGAAAGTCTGAAATTTTCCCATATTCCTCAAATGGGATTTCTCAAAAACCCCCAAAAAAACCAGAAGAATCTTCAGCAACCTAGCTCTGTGACATGTGGGCTTAGACGAACAAGGAAACCCTTGTGGAAATCAAGGGTGCTTTCCACTGAAGCCATCCAAGCTGTTCATTCCCTCAAGTTAGCTGACTCCAATTCCAAATTACACCATGTTTTATCCACCAGACTTTCCAGGTTACTCAAAGCTGACCTTTTGGACACTTTGGCTGAGTTACAAAGACAAAATGAATTCCAGTTAGCCCTCAAGGTACTTCTTTTTTTATATATGTTTTCTTTTATTGGAAACTTTTCCTGGATTGCCTAGATGAAGTGGAAGGAACTCTTTCAAGCTATATGTTTTTTGATTCATTTTCATGCCTAGTTTATAATTTTTATCTTGCGTTTCAGTTTTCAGTTATGGGGTCTTAGCTGAAATGATATCAGGGTTTAGGTCTTTGAATTGAAATGGAAGAAATCCTTTAAATATTCGTTTTCATGCTTAATTTATAGTTTTTATCTTGCTTTTTAGTTTCAGTTATTGGTTTTTAGCTGAAATTATATAAGGGTTCAGGCGTTTGAATTGAAATGGAAGGGACCCTTTAAAGCTACATGTGTTACGATTCATTTTCATGCTTACTTTATAGTTTGTACATTATTTTTCAGTTTTCAATTATGGGGTTTTAGCTGAAATGATGTTAGGGTTTAGGTCTTTGGATTGAAATGTAAGGAACCCTTTAAAGCTATATGTTTGATGATTCATTTTCATTCTTAATTTATAATTTTTATCTTGCTTTTCAGTTTTCAATTATGGGGTTTTAGCTGAAATGATGTCAGGGTTTATGTCTTTGAATTGAAATGAAAGGAACCTTTTAAAGATATTTGTATTATGATTCATTTTCATGTTTATTTATAATTTTTTATCTTACTTTTCAGTTTCCAGTTATGGGTTTAGCCGAAATGATGTTAGGGTCTATGTTGCTCAAACTTTGGGGAGAGTGTCGGATACGAGTACGTGTCTGACATGGTATGCTCAAATTTTTTTAAGTTTTTCCATATATTTTGACGATCATACTCTCGCACCCATGTCTGAATATGTGCTAGATATGCATAGTGCAAGAAAACCGAAGCGTTAGAGTAACATTGGTCAAGGTCCAGGTCTTTGAATTGAAATGAAGGAACCCTTTAAAGCATATGTATTCAGATTCATTTCCATGCTGGATTTATAAATTTTTTATCTTGCTTTTCAATTATGGGTTTTTTTAGCTGAAATGATGTCAGGATTTAGGTTTTTGAATTTGTGAGGAAGGAAGTATGGTACAAGCCGGACATATCTTTGTACTGTGACATGATTCAGCTGTTGGGAAAGAATAGAATGATTGAATTGGCTCAACAACTTTTCGCTGAACTTGATAAAGATGGTTTGAAACCTGATACAAGGGCATTCACTGAGATGATTGGATCATATTTACAAGTTGGTATGATCGAGAAGGCGATGGAGATGTACGAAAGACTAAAGGCGTCTGGTTGTTCCCCGGATAAGTTGACCTTTACAATTTTGATTAGGAACCTTGAGAATGCTGGGAAAGAAGAGCTTGCAGCAGTTTTAAAGAAGGATTGCATTGAATATCTGGAGTATCCTGAGAGATTCATTGAAAATGTTCGAAAAAAGCATGTAAGAGAATCCCATTTTCCCTTTAGTTGGTTTTTTTATTTTTGTTCTGTGCTATGTTACTTGGATTTGGTTGTTAGTGTTGGATACGGGTGTATGTTCAACCCAGATATATTTAATTTTCTTCTAAGTTTTTCCTTGTATTTGGAGGATACTTGGGGGGTCATATCCCCATACCCACATCTGAATATCAATCGGACACGGATGTCGGACATAAGTACTTGAAGAAAAATGAAGTGTCAAAGCAAGATAAATTCTATATATATACCTCTTATGTAACTTTTCTATGGTCACTTCCTTGGCACAATTGTAAGACTATGTTTTTTTTTTTTTTTTTTTATATATTCGAGAACCTAGGGAAGGTAAGGTCCTTCGAGCCCACCTCTCTGTAAGACTATGGTTTTCTAATTGCCATTCAGGGAAAGAAAATTATTTAGGATAAGCATAGGACGAAATATCTTGCCTTATGTTTTATTTGAAGATGATAGAATGCCTTGGAACTTAGAAGGTGCCGCCAAAAGTTCCCAAGTATTAATTGCTGCAGTCCTTGGACAATTTGTTCCTATGTTGCTCCAACTCTTCAATTTTCTTAAAGTATTCATGTCTAACACCTATGTTTGATGCTTATCTGGATATGGTTATGAGATGTAATCTTTCAAGGACCCTTTAACTACATGAAAAAACTTAGAAAGTATTAAACATACCCATGTCGGATATATACTTGTATCTGACACTTACACCCATGTTCGAGCAACATAGAGTTGTACATCAGTTTAGCTTTTTGTCCATGAGAATTTAAGGCATTTAGGCTTTGCTTTATAGGGGAGAAAAAATAAGGGGATGGAACTGGGTGGGAGAAAAGCGAAAAGAAAATGATCGTTTTAGTAGTGCTTGGTAAGAGAGAAAAGTGAGAGAAATGGAAAATAGGAACTATTGCCGTTTTCAATTCATATAACAATAATTAATCATCCCAAATCGGAGGGATTAGAGGGCATAAAATGGGAAAGATGTGAGTGAATTGCTGCAAAGTTGTAACGGTGTTCACATTTATTTAAAATTGGTCATTTTATTTTCACTTACAAGGTTATAAGGGTGAGATAATGTGATTTTATTTTCTTATCTTCTTCCTTTTTAACTCTACGGAGCAGTGTGTGAAATTGGTACACTCCTTTCCATCTATTTTATCTTCTTTCTTACTGGACACAAAGAAGAAAAACGTTTCCATTTTCCTACTTTTCTTCTATGTTACTTAGACTCGGGTGTGTGATTGTCGGACGCATGTGTGTGTCTGGCATGAGTATGTTCAATATTTTTCAAGATTTCAATGTATTGGTAGGGTCCTTAAGGATCATATTTCTATACACATGTCTATTTACACATTAGACACGGGTGTTGGACATGGGTACTTGAAAGAAAATGAAGAGTCGGCACATCATAGATGTGGAATATAATTGGGCTTGCACAACGGTTAAAAACATTTGAAATATGAAGTACCATGTCATTACCTAATGCATTTGCCATATGAGGTGAGGTAGATGTTTTTTTGAAGTATCTAAGTTGCTGGTTTTTTCTATTTCAGTCAAAGTGGCGGCAGCTGGATCTTGTCTGAAAATTTGCAGTCTTAAGGTGATGAATGTCTTCTCACCATTAGTGTTGATTCTAGCTTCCGGAGAGCAAGACCTTGTTGTTGTCGGGCACAATGGTTTAAGGTAACTCAGAATGTGTCCGACACGGTTATGTTGAATTTTTTTTTGGAAAGTTTTTCCACATATTGGAGGGTCCTCTTTGAAGGGTCATGTCTCCATAATCATGTCCAAAAATGTATTGAACACGGATACTTAAAAGAAAAATGAAGAATTGAAGCAACATAGGTTTAAGAAAATCTGCTTTGGCACATTTCAAGGCAACGTCTCAATCAAATCCAACTTCATTTCTTGTGCCTTTGTTCAATGTTTTGAATTTAGTTAGGATTCATGGTCTTGATCAACGTTTCCCGTGCTTTGTGCTTCAATGAGTTAGGAAATGCATAAAGAGCAGCATCTTTATAGATAACTTGCTGCGTTTTGTGTTTTTCGATTGATTAAATTTTGTCAGAAAAAAGACTGCAATATATATATATATATATATAAGTATGATTTCAGTGAACTCCTAATTGCAACTTGATAAAGACTACATGCTGTAAATTTCTTCCAACTTGGAGGGAAAAAAAAAAACTGTTGAGTCAGTCGTGAAGGTATGATTATGGGAGTCGAATCTCTCATATTGGAAAATATGAAATTTTATCGTCGGATTTATATGAATCCGAGCTTTTCGATCTTAATAACTAGCTTTTAGTTATAGTCCT
>JAQSVH010000002.1:8158494-8177622 GCA_029448705.1 Adansonia digitata
AAATATGAAATTTTATCGTCGGATTTATATGAATCCGAGCTTTTCGATCTTAATAACTAGCTTTTAGTTATAGTCCTACAAAGGCTTCCGACCTTAATAGCCAGCATTTAGATATCGTTCTACAGAAGTCTGTATCATTAGACTCTTTAGGTATTTTTTATGATGGCCTTTAACCTCACCGTCTGCCGATGGCCCGCAGCCTTAACGATTCCTTAAACTTGGTAAATTACGAGTGTACCGATGCAAACAATCTGTTCAAGAAAATTATTTTTTTATTCTTAAAAATATAAAATTATTATTTTATTCTTAAAAATTTATTAAAATTAGTCTTAAACATTGTATTATTTAATCAAATGCATGTATTTCTATTAAGTAATTATTATATTTAATACTTATTTAATATTAAAAATTTTATAATTTGTTATACAAAGAAAATGTTCTTACATTCAACGTAGATGTACAAATATACGTAAAATTACATATTACATATCTTCACCAACAACTGTATCCCAAGACATATTCGAATATAATATAAAAATATGATTTTTTAGATATATGAAAAAGTTTTTGAATTTATCTACAATGGATATATATCTTTATTTGTCATTCACTTTCAACTCCGGTAATATGCTACTTGAAAAGAAAATCCAGTAATACGCTCTTTGAGTATATGTCATGATACTAGGAACATTTCTTGACCTCTACTTGAAGGGAAAAACAAAAGCATGCAATAAACATATAGATCTGAAAGGGAGTAAAAGAGGTGAGTTTTGTATATGGGTAAGTTTTGAATATGGTATAAGGTTATAATCTTTCAAATATATAAAAAATTTTGAATATACATGTGTCGGACATATATCCGTATCCGAACTCATCTAAATTCGGGTAACATAGCATGCCACAATACAAGCAGGAACGTTTCTTGGCCTCCACTTGAAAAGAAAAACAGAAATAAGCACATTGCTTTCTGTACCACCTTGATCAACAAACAAAAAGAATTTAAAAGGGATAAAAGAGGTAAGTTTTGGTTCGGATATGGGTATAAATATATGATTCTTCAAATATACAAAAGGTTGAGTATACCCGTGTTGGACATACTTATATCTAACATTTACTCCCAAATCCGAAAACATAGCATGCCATGATACAAGAAGTAACATTTCGTGGCCTCTGCTTGAAAAGAAAAACAAAAAACATGCACATTGCTCGCTGAATCACTTTGATCAACAAACAAATAGAATTTAAAACAGGGTAAAAGATGTAAATTCTAGGTATGAATATAGATCCAAATATATAAAAAATTTTGAATATACCATGTTGGACATTTATCCATATCCGACATCTAATCCCTAGTGTGAGTAACATAGCATGTCATAATACAAGAAGGAACATTTCTTAGCTTCCACTAGAAAAGAGGAAACAAAAACATGCACATTGCTCTTTGAATCACTTTGATCAACAAACAAACAGAATTTAACAAGGGGAAAAATTGGGGTAACTGGTAAATAAATAAATAACAAGCATAAAATTTTAATGTTCAGCTAGCTAAGTGACTCGGAGAGCTGTTAAACATACTGTGCCAAATGTATGCCCTAGAAAGTACCATTTCAAGCTCTTGATATGTCCAGTTTCCAGTTGGAAGGTGTTGTAGGAACATCACCAACTCTTGGAAATCAAGCTTCTGAAGTTTATCTGACCACTGAAACAAATACAGAAACAAACCATTCATCAATTTAGCTTTGTGAGTTTCATCGTGATCATGAATCATAACCAAAAAAAAAAAAAAAAAATTGCAGTTGAATGATAATAAATCATGGAAGTAAAGCTCATCAGACGAGTTCATGAGGAAGCAAAAATTTTCTAAGCTGTTGTTCCTTCTGAACCATTCAGAAGCGAAGGTCAAAGCTATGTTGCTTTGATTATTTATATTCTTGAAATACTCGGGTATGACATATATTAGGATATGGGTTGAGGATATGACCCTCCAAAGACCATTTAAATACATGGAAAGCTGAGAGAATGCAACCTCTTATGCCTATTAAGTTAGCTGTAGGAGATGCTCGTTTTCAGTTTGATGTCATCAATCCAATAGCTTCACCCTTTGTCATCATTAGGTTTTTGACCTATGTTACTCAAACTCTAGTATAAGTGTTGGATAGAAGTATGTTCAATTTTTTTTTTCAAGTTTTATTTTTTGTAGGGTCATATCCCAATAAATATGTCCGTATTAGATATGAGTGTCAAATATGACATGAGTACTTCAAAAAAAATAAAGAGTCGAAGTTCTGACCAAAGAAATGGTCGTGCTTTTTCTATTGGATAAGAAAAAGAAGAAAGAACAAACACACCCAAGCATACATCTTTTATTTGAACAATTATTAAAGCCATATCACCTTAAGGTTCCAAAAATGCAGTCAAAGACAAAAGCTAGTAAACTACATTGGAAAAGAAAAAAAGCTAAAGCACTCCTCACCGTTAAAAGAAAACTGGCAAATATGTATACAAGGAAATCGGGCAACGCATCTCCTTCAGCAAGGTAGGTGTCCCAGAGACGAGTTACTAGATGGAAAGGGATCTGTTAAACAAACGACAAAATTTTGAAATGCATTATAATTAAACAAACGGATGTGGATAGTTGTATTAAACCTTACCTCGCGTATCAGTAGACAGTTGAACCAGCGGAAAGCAAATTGAAGAAATTCAAGTCCTTGGTCCTCCATATGTCTAGAAACAGGTTCTGGTACAAGGTAGCAGAACAAGGAGGTTCATGAGACAGAGATGAAATTAGAACATACAGAAAGCAAACAAAATTCTAAGTAAATAAAGAAAATCACATGCACATTATATTTAGGGGCATTATTACACTTTGTCAAAAAAGATGGACACGTACAAACCTCTTTGTTTCCACAGTAACCCTAAGTATTCATCTATGTTACCCGGACCCAGATATGAGTGTCCAATATGTGTATATGTCTGACATGAGTATATTCAAATTTTTTTTTCTAACTTATTCCATATATTTGGAGGGTCCTGGAAGGATTACATCCCCATACCCATGTCCAATATGTGTCAAGCATGGGTACTTCAAGGAAAATAAAGAATCATATCAACATAGACTCACACACACACACACACACAAAAGAAAAAAAAAAAAAGCCAAAACCTCTTTCCTCTTTTTGTAACATTAAGAAAAAACGTGTGCCTGCATATGCATTCACAACCTCTTGTTTTCTTTCATAAACATCATAAAAACAAAATCTGCATTATAGATGATAGCTTAAACTCCCTTCATGAAGCAAAAAGTGGTTGACTTCATAAAATATGATAAGTTCTACGGAGCTACGTAGCTCAGACTTGGGGAGAGTATCAGATACAAGTCTTTGTCTGACACGGTGCTCAATTTTCTTTAATTTTTCCATATATTTTCAGGATCATACCCTCATACCATATCCGAACATGCATCAAACATGGGTACTTCAAGCTTTAAGAGTTGGATTAACATAGCTAAGGAGACAACTGAAGGCCTCTATAGAGTTTACCATCAATGCGCCGTATCAATTCCTTCAGCTTAAATACAAGCCTCTGGATTCCAGGTTGAGCAAATGTATAATGGTCTTGCATGCCATCAAGCAACTTCGACAAGCACCAATAGCAATCAGCTTCTATGTTGGATATCTTCTCCGAAGATATATCAGCAATTGACCAACTCTCTATGCTCCCTTCTAAGTATTCTGATAAGAAGACAACCAGGAAGGGTGTGACAAGATCATTTATCCCCTGCACATATCCACTCGCAGGATGCCGAATGGCCCTGTACATAAAGTTGAGGAGCAACACCAATTACCCCCCAAAATCAGACCTCACAATTCATGTATCCATGTCATGTTGTTTATTTTCATTTTGCCGTATCATAGTCGGGTTTGAGATATTTTATATTTATATAAATTTTGATACGTTAATAATTCATAGTATACAGATTTGAGACATTCGTGTATTCGTGTCGTATCGTATTTTAATCATTTTTTTCCATATCACAATCGTGTAATAATGCCTAACATTACCAGGTCTACCCAAAATAGCATTGGTATTTCAAATGTTGCTTTGAAGCAAACACAAATAGTAAAAAAAGAAATCACTAAACCATATGATGTTTATAATTAAAATTGAGTAATAGTTAAAATAGACTAATTTAAACATAATTGTACCCCATAAAATAAACAAGCATTCCATTATTAAAAGCTGAAATTTTAAGTTTCAACTTAAAATATATATATATATGCGTTTTGCATGTCATAATAGAGCCCTCAATAAATGTGAATTCACCAATTCAAACAGTATCTTACCATGCTATGTCACTTGGACTCGGGTGCGAGTGTCAAATACAGGTATATGTCTGACATGGGTATGTTAAAATTTTCTAAGTTTTTTCCATATATTTTGAGGGTCTATGGAGGGTCATATTCCCATACCTGTATTCAACAATGTGTCGGACATGTTATCGGACACTAGGACTTCAAGAAAAATGATGAGTCCAAGCAACATAGTTACCATGTATAAAGAATGCGCTCCAAGGACTTTTGAACTAGTGCTTGCTGAAAGAAAGCAACATCAGGTACGGTTCTAGGACAATCAACAACAATCTAACAAACAGAACAAATGCCAATTGTTAAAACTCGAGCATAGGAGGCTGAAAATCGAGTTATAGAATTAAACAAGGGCTAAAGGTACCTGTCGAAGCATATTAATCTCATCATCCGACCGTTCAGTGTCCGGAATGTCATAAAATTGAGCCACACAATCAAGATACTCGAGGCGTTTCCTCCTTAGAACTCCCTCCCTTCTATCTGAATTAGGTGGTGCATATCCCTGTTGTCAATTCATACTTTGATTTCAAACAAGCAACCAAATTTATTTAATAAACAAAATCTATATCCATTAGATGACACATTAGTTAAACCTGGATATCAAATACGAGAAATATATCTATTCTTTCGCTCTAGAAAGTGACCTCATTGGTTCCATTAATTGAAATAGAAAGCCACCAAGACGACACAACAAAGAGGAAGCTGGCCCCTTAATAGAAATTGCATTTGGAACAAACTAAAACCAAATAATAAATACCTCCTACAAAAGATGCAACTAAAGCCGACTCTTCATTTTTCTTGAAGTGCCCATGTCTGACACATTTTCGGACATTGGTATAGGGATATGACCCTTCGAATGCATGGAAAAACTTATAAAATTGAATATACCCATGTCAGACACATACCTATATCCGACACTCACACTGGAGTTTGAGTAACATAGCCTAGGCATCATTAAACGGAAGCAACTAATCACACTAGGAACGCAGCAATTAACATGTTATAAAGCTTTAAAAGCACACTCCTGCAAGGATTCTACAAAATGGAAATAATAATGGTGGCAGCAATTCATCATTACTATCATTCTAATCCTAATGGGCAAAATAAAAAATTGCACCTTAAATAAAAAAAAAAAAAATTGCAGCCTTTGCACAAAAGAAGAGTAACAAATTGGTTCATACAGTTAAAGTCTTCCTAATGCCTAAAACTAACATTTATGTTAGACCATCAAGCTTACCAACAGAAGTCTCCATACATTAGGACGCATGTAAGGTGGAACACCACTCCAAGCTAACTCACGTAATCTCTCTGCAAAAAGACATAATAATCAAATCAAAACCATGATCCTACATATAAAAAGATTGTGAAACTAGAGCTTAGAAAGAGCAAAGGAGAGGCAAAGTCAAGGTTCTCCATCACATCAAGGAACGGGTACTGACTGCTAAATTAAACTGTTTGACAAAACAAAATGTATTCATGCATTCTATAAAAGTTTCCAGCAGTTTTTAGCAATAGATACACCATGATGGTTGAAAACTTGTAACAGAAACAAGAATTGAAAAAACAGCTTATACAGTGATATCAACATTTAGCTTTAGCATCAATAGACTATAAGCAGCCTGCAGTATGCTTAATATATACAAAACTACATATATCTTAATGCCATCATGCCATCCCAAACTTTATATATATCTTAATGGCATCATGCCATCAGCAATTGACAAGAAACAAGCAGGTCTTGCCTTTGAAATAGCTGCTCCACTAAATAAGCACATGCTAGCAACCAAAATCTAAGAACATTTGTCAAAAACTCTATTTTTGAGCAAGACCGAGTAGCTTGTAGAGCCTACTTCAACTTCACTCTAAAGTATTTTTTTGAATGGCTCTACTCAAGTAACACTTCTGTAAAAGTTTCAGTGGGGTTAATCAGGCTTTGATAACATTCTTGAAGCGTCAAAGTAGAAACGGTACCTAATATGACCATTTGCCCCGAGAGCTCTCTAGTGAACTTCATAATCCTGGCAGAATCAGTAGCTCTTGTGCCCAGTGCAGACTTCTGGACTTCATTGGCAGCATTCTCGGTGTTCGAGGTTGAAGATCGTAAATTATTAACAGTTGTATTACTATCTGAGTTTTTTGCATTTTTGATTCCTCCCTACATAAAGGGAAAGTTTTTTAGTTAATAATATCCGAGACTTTTATAGAACTCTAAAGTCACACTACTACTAGAATAATCATATTTTGGTATTGTAGCAATAGAAGACATAATAGACAGTATAAATATTCACTCTCAACCTCACCTCCATGGACTTGTCCAAGTTATCACTTGTGCCAGCTTCATTCTGTGAGAAGCTTCTTTGATAAACAGGAGATCGTTCCTGTAAACCTGAATCATCAAGTGGATCCCGCCTTCTGGTCAATAATATTTTACCAGGAATACTTCGACCTTTAAGCAACCTTAATAAGAGGCATAAAAGAAAACAATTATTTATATCCAAAGCAATAAACGTGGAGGAAGCAAGTGCATAAAGCAAAGATAAAGAATGGGAGAACATTCTACGGATGCCATGGAGCAATAATTACACAGTTTAATACCACGTACTCTAAGTATTAGCATTTGCACTACAAAATAGAGTAGAAACCACCACGAATTTCCTAATCCACAAAAGCACAGTAATAATGGTGACATAAGAGAGGAAAATTTTTTAATTTGACCTCTTTACACTCAAAGAGAGATTTGGATTAAGAAAAACAATATTGCAACCCATGTTAGCATTAATCTTCAGCCAATTTGCCTTGAGAAATTCAAGCTCAGGAATGTTATCATTAGTAAGCATATCTAAAAAATATAGTAGAAATTTTGTTCCAAAATCTTTATGGGCTTCCCTTGTTCAATAATCATCCTTTCTATTATCAGGAAAAAATCAAGCTAAAAGAAAAGGAGTAACCATTTGTTGAATCTCTGTGATCCCTATGATTCTCCAACCAAAATGCCAAAATCAAATTACAGCATACACCAAAATCAAGCAGTTTCCAGTGAAAAAAAAAAGGTTATATCATATAATATAAGCACAAAGAATCATCTTCTAAATGAAAGAGAAACTAGGGCTATGCCATTAATTAGAACTTGAAAGATCTGACTTTAATTCCCAAAAGGGTCATCAAATCTAAATGAAAAAAAAAAATTGGGAAGTCAAAGTTTTTCCCAACTGAAGAGGAAAATTCTTCCACATGAATTGAGAATTTGAAAGATCCGGAGATATTTCTCAAATGGTTATCTAAATCCAAGGACAAAGACACCAAGTTAAAAGAAAAAAAATCCAGATTCAACACTGAGAAACAAGAGAGAAAAAAATAGAGAAAGAAAAGTTATGGGAAATTGAAATAGTGAAAAAGAAATACCCTTGGACATTCCTGAGGGTTTGGTTGAATCTGGAATCAAGGCTTTCTTTCTTACGATGATCTTCTTCACCATGGCTATTGTTGTTATTCATGGGTGTGTTTGTTGTTATTCCCTTGCTTGAGCCTCTCTTTTCACTACCGTACGGTTATTTGTTACTCCTTTTTCTTCTTTCAACCCCAATTTTCTTCCATTGAAAAGAAGCTCAAGAAAACATGTAAAAACACCGAAAGGATTGCCAGACAAAATAATAGTTTAAAAGCTCAGTTTGTTAACGTTAATCTCTTCATTTTTGTGTTATTTGAATTGACTATAGTATAACAGTAAATGTTACTTGCTTTAGAGCGTCGGTACGGTTTACTGATCGTATCTATATATTTAATTTTTATTTTTAATTTTTTTAAATTATATTTTATATTCATATTAAAATTATATTTAACATAAATATTTTTTAAAAAATAATCGAAGCAATATAGTCAGATACATAGCTTTTCCTTTGTAATTTTCTGTTGTAAAATCTTCGTTTCTTTCTCTCTGTGATTGATTTTTCATAATCTGTTGTGTTGAAGAATTTCAGATGCTATGTTGCGGAATTGAGCTTTAATGATGTTCTCTCCCAGTTCGAAGAATTTCAGATGCTATGTTATGGAATTGAGCTTTAATGATGTTCTCTCCCAGTTCGGTCACGGCGGATCTGATCATATCTATGGTGAAAAGGGAAGCATTTTCTTATTTCAGATTGTGTTTTTTTACATGATTGCTGGCTTTTGTCGAACCTCATGGCTGGGAATTTGATCCCATCGTCCGAGCTGAGAGGTAAACGAGATATTTGTATTTACGAGTTATTCAGTTTGATTCGAACGAAATTTAAGTATTTTAATGTTTGAATCATGTAATTAATGAATCTAATTAAAATTTTTATTTTTAATTAATATCGAAAATTTTTAATTTAAACTTGAATATAAATATAAATAATTAAGTTTGAAGTAAAATATAAAAATCGTATAATTTTTTAAACTAAATAAAAGAGTAACTTTTATCTCATATTAAATTTAAACTTTAAAACTAAAATTTGGGTGAACTCGAATTCGAGCTCCTTGCCCGATTTGTCGTAGATTTCACCTTTACTCGAAATAATAAAGACGAAGAACATCAGATTATGTTTTGTTTTAGGCCATACAACGAAATTGAGGAAGCTTTCTTTTAGTAATAATAATATATTTAAGTACTTGTCTTTTTCTGATTTCTTTGTTGTAATAATAATAATAATTAATTTTCAAATATTTACAGTACAATTAAATATAAAAGTTTGCTCAAAGTAAATGACCTTAAACTATATATTCGATAGTTTTAAATATGATAAAAAATAATACATTTAAAAATATGTAATAAACATGACATATTTAAATATTATTCATATAAAACATTTAACATATATCATATTTGTGTTTAATTTTATGAATACTTGAATGCAATTTATTGCCTCGAGTTTAAGCAGATGTGTCGGAGCTTGAATCTCGAGATGCATTTTATGAGCTTATAAAACGAATCGAATTCAGAATGGTCCACAATCTAATTGGGTAATTGAGCATGACATCAAATTGCTCAATTATTATTTCGAGTTTCCCCGGGTTGATATAGTAAACATGTAGAACCACACTGAATGTGATAACGGGAGCAACCCTTAACCAGTAAATAAACCGCTTCAATCCATACAACTTCAATCGTAAAGGATTGATAAAATATAATGAAAGTTACTATACATACTTGGATTCGGATAAAATGCTCTTCTCTACCAACGTTACTCGGACTCATATGTAAATATCATCAGATACGAGATGTATCCGACATAGATATATTTAATATTTTCTAAGTTTTTTCATTTATTTGGAGGATCCTTAGAGGATCATATCTCCATACTTATGTATGAAAATATGAGACACGAATATCTTAAAAAAAAAATGAAGAGTCAAAGCAAAATAATTCGCTAAAACTATCCCTAGCACCCTATTTCTATTGCTTCCCCCTAACATATACAAATCTATACAAAAACATGTACTATATAATCCATGATAACATCTACTAATCATTTTTACCCTTCTTGATCTCAAGGAGTAGCAACCATGGAAGATCGAAAAACGGGAGGTTTGAGCTGAGCAGCAGTTTATTTCAGACCACCTTGGACGCAAATCAAGTTAAAATGCGAAGATCATCAGCATATATCTGCTATAAGCCTCCAGCCAAAAAGCAGTTGCTGCTACCGGAGCTGCCCATGGCAAACGGCACATCGCGGACTTGAAACTTCACGTTTTGTGTTCCGAGAAACTGCAAGATTTCCAAGCACTCCTGTAAATCTGAGTCGCTAACCAAGAGTACCCATTCTTCTTCATCATCTAAGTACTTGAGCTGGAACGTCCCGTTTTGGATCTTGAACCTTTTCGCAACTTCTTCGTATAGTTGGAAGCACCCGGCAGATGGCTCAAACTTAAAGCGGACAGTATCATCTTTATAAGTAGCTTTGACGGTAATTTTCAAGCTGCTATCAACAGAAATCGTCTTTGGTTTCAACTTCTTTGCCTCTTCAAAGCTCTGAGAGCTTGATGAACTTCCATGCAACATGGAACCAGAGCCATTTAAAGAGTCTGTCATGCTTGAAGACGTTTGTTGGTGGTTATGTTCAACAATCCCGTCATCACCCTCCATTCGGGTATCCATGTCATCAGCAGCAGCGAAGGCGTTCGAGCTCCGAGACAAAAAGTGGCAGTCAGAATCATCCACTTTCGGATTCCCCTTGTTCGGACCCCAACTGTGACTTCCTTCTCGTAAATAAGAGCCTGTAGTATCATTTTCTGGACAAGTCCAAGTTGCAGTGCCAACACTAACTGCCCGGAAAGATCCTGCATCTAGACCAGCCGACTTGGAGTCCTCACTACAATCAGTAAGAGCGTTACTAGATTTCTTTACTTCTTGACAGGTACTTTGAATGCGTACACTCCTCGCAGCCTCTCGGTTGTTTCCATCATAGGAACACTCATCTTCCTCCAACTTAACGACTGAATTTTCTCCATCAGGACAAGATGCTAGGGGTGCTGAAGACTTCTCTCGATCGACAGGTTCAGTTATTCCAACGGAATGGCTTTTGTTGGAGAATACTAGTGTTTTCTGGGTATCAATATCTTGGATGACAGTACCTGCTGCAATAAATCCTCCTGTGGCCGGATCAAACGTCAATCCTCCTTCCACCCCTTGCACGGAGTCGAGAACAGTTTGTATTTTTCGTAATGATCGATTCACCTTGTTAATCTTTCGAGAGGGCCATCTTGAGATCCCGTGTTGTCTGCATATCCTTTTCAGTGTAGTGGGGCAAACTACAAGGGAGCAGGAAAATCAAAGGTTGATCACATATTCAAATCCGAGGTAAGAGCCAATCTTAAAAATAATATTCTCATTACAAGATTTAGGAACTATTTGCTAGAGTATATAGACTCGACACATGAGCAGCAATTCTGCATTATTTCATTGATCGAGCCAAAAAAATTTCTGTCATTTCCACAAAAGTATTAGGATTCGGGTGTAAGTGTCGAATACGCATATGTTCAATTTTATCTAAGTTTTTCCATATATTTGGAAGATACTAGGAGTGTCATATCTCCAACCCATGTCTACAAAAGTGTCAAATACGAGTACTTTAAGGAAAAAAAAGAGTCAAACATATAAGTTAACAACAAAAGTAGAGCAATTTTACAGAAACTCGACTAGAACCAACGATATAATAACCTTGTGATGCATATAAACAAGTACCATCAAGGCTTACCACCAATGCTTTTTGCAGCATCCTTCAGACTCCCAGAGAAATACTGCTGAAGAACACTCAAGCTCACATTTTTTTCCGCTGTACTTCTCTTCTTCTCTATGTGCCTCCGTGGTCCACTCATCACCTAAAAAAATATGTACTAAGATATTACTTAAACCATATCAGCTAGTCCAAACCAGCCACTAAGGCATAAAAAATCAGCCTATGTTACACGGATTAGGGTGTGAGTGTTGGACTTAGGTATGTTGCCAATACGGATATGTTTTTTTTTTGCCCCCTCAAAATTTTCACATATTTAGAGGGTCCTTAGAGGATCATATCCCCATACCCATGTCCAAGTATGTGCCGAACATGAGCTGTGTTGCTCGACTCCTCATTTTTCTTGAAGTACATTTGTTTGACACATGACATGGGTATAGGAATATGATTCTTCAAAGACCCTCCAAATATATTGATATCTTGGGAAAAATTTGAGCACACTCATTTCCAACACTCACACTCGAGTCTGAGTAACATAGGACATAGATGCTTCAAGAAAAATGAAGAATCGCAACAACATAGGTGTATACATATATACACAAAAACAGACATACATATTTAGAATACCTATTTCTTTCTTGCAATGGGTATGTAGAGTCTCTAATAATGACATCTAACAATAACGGGGTTCAAATATTCAACTCATTTTGTCCAAATAATATATCTCTCAGATTTCAACTAACAATTCAATAATAGTAATTGATATTAACATTTGAAACTCCATCTAAATTTAATTCTTTAAGAAGAGCTTAAAGAGTTGCTAAACTCAAGGTAAGCAAGTATGTAGCATGTTCACAAATGAACAACGAAAGCTCATGAGAGCTCAAGTTTAAGGGATGGATAATAGAATAAGCCAGCATCTATATTTGATGATGCTTCAATCTGTGTTGCTCAGACTCAAGGGTCAGTGTCGGACACGGATATGTCTCCAACATGGGTGTTATACGAAAAATGAAGAGTTTGAGTAACATAGGCTTTAATATCAGTGAGAACCCCATTCTTTTTTAATAGTAAACATTAAGTATCTTATTATTAGGGAAAAAAATAGCTACGTTGCTTGAACTCAGGGGAGAGCATTGGATGCAAGTATATATCTGGGACGGGTATGCTTAATTTTTTTCCCTAAAGTTTTCCATATATTTAGAGGATCATAACCCCATACCCATATCTGAATATGTGTCGGACACAAGTAGTTTTAGGATACCAAAGAAACGGAGTAACATAGAAAAATAGTATCTTATTTAACTCAACGGATATCAGAAAAATGGATCTCAGATCCTGAAATTCCTTTATCTCAATGCATCCTCAAATCAAATCTCCGGACTTCCGTAGATAATCATTGAAGGATCCCTTTCATGTGTTTCATAAGTCAAGTACTAAAGTCATCCATCAAAAGGAAAGAATGTTCAATACGATACCTGTTCAGAAGGACCATCTGCTTCCTTTACATCACTTCTTGAATTAGAGACATTCAAGGGAATTCTATCATTGGAGTTCATTTCACTATCAGCAGAATATGCTGTTTCTGAGCTCCTAGAAACTGAAATCGGGGGGAAGTTTGGTCCTCTTCCGCTCTGGAACTCGACTTTTGATCCTTCTCCGACAATTTCTGCATCTGAAACTGTTCTCAAACTCCTACAGATTCGTTGCATGGTACACGAGAGGTTGTTCAGCAAGAGTTGCTGTTCCGAACTCCCTTTCATGTTAACAGGAAGAAAGAACTCCAGTATGTAATCATCATCACTGGTGTAAGTGCTCCTCAACCTGATTGCAACAGCAGCATTCAGGTTAAACTTGCGCGCATGATGGACAAGCGGATAATCACTTATGTCGTATGTCTTCACATTGGCCGAGAAGAATGGATGATTCGATTGAAGCGCTTTACCAGCTATACCTTGTCCTTCTTCAAGATAATGTTCAACGCATGCATGAACAAAATCTTGCATCTCTCTATCATTAACATAGCAGGCTGTGTCTTCGATGCATAAGATGCACTTCCCATCCCGAACCTTATTACCCTCTCTAACACATACTTTTATAATTTCATCTGCAGCTTCCTCGGTGTAATTACAAGGAATCCATGTTAGAGCCAAAGGCAATCTATGCGCATGACATACAGCACGTAAAACATCAGTTATTTCAGCTAAAGCAGCTCTCTGATTCCTTGAAAGGCACTGAGGAAAAAGAAGCGAAAAGGCGAGAGCTTAGAGAAAAGGTAGACTACCACATTATTCATTCCCTCGACCAAGAAAAACAACACCAGTATATACATATATACACACACACACACACACACACACACACACACACACACACACACACACTCTTATATATATGTATATATTTATATATCCTTTTCTGTAACAGCTGAAATGAAATACATACAAAGTGTTTAATGTACCTGGGGAAGAAGTCGAAGGGGAGCAGTGGTCCTTAAATTCACAGCCTGCAGATAATAGGGATCAAGACAAATTTCATGATGTCAGCCGTAACATTTGCAGTTGAAAACCTTAAAATTCATACATGATTTACTTTACAAGCATGTTTGCCACCTATGTTACTCAGGTTTGAGTGCGACTGTTGGATCCCGGTATGTGTCTGACAGAGGTATGTTCAATATTTTTCTAAATTTTTTCATATATTTGGAGGATTCTTAGAGAGTCATATCCCCATACCCATGTCCGAAAATGTATTAAGACACGGGTATTGGACATGACACTTCAAGCAAAACGAAGAATCGGAGCAATATAGTTCGCTGCTTTTATAGTTTATGTCCGTGTCAGTGTGGTATCATCAAGTTTGTTTCTTCCAAATATGAAGATATAATACCAAAACCTTTCGGCATACAACAGTAGCATGGCACGCAAAGGCTTCAAATTTCCTTTTCGAATCTCAGGTGTTAGCTTTAAATTTATCTTACACTTAACATTGTTAAACCAAATTTTCTTTCAGCTAAAGCAAAAAAATCTAAATTTCCCGCTTTAGTTTCAGCATGACTTTCATTACATACTTTAGATATTACAAAAACAGACATAATAGATACTAACCTGAAGTGCATGGCAGACATTTGCCATTTCGGAATCAAAATTAGGTTTCTCTTTCATAGTGACGAGTTCCAGCACGGCACAACAAGACATCTCAGAAGGTTCGAAAATCGGCAAGGCAATAGAACCACGGACTTTGTGATTGACTGCATGCATAAACCGCAAGTACTCACCCTTATTGTAATGGATTACATTGGAAGTCCACTCAGGAACTCTAGAGATAAAAACACGACCAGGAAGCCCGGGGAAAGAACCCAGTTTTTGTTCTGCGGCGAAGATATATGCCCTCGAGATTTCACGATAACCGGATAGCATCTGGTCTAGCAAATACGGCTGATCAGAAGTGGTCAGCATATAATGATCTCCGTGCTTAATTGGAACCCAAACTTGTGCCAAAATGCCCCCTTCAGATGAATCTTTAAACAAGGACAGTGCTCTAAGCATCTTCTCATCAAGTGATCGTCCAACTGGCCTAGAAACCAATGAATTAGCCAAATCCGAAGAATTGTTTTGTCTATTACCACCAGTATTTTGTCGAACACCCAGTTCTGGATCTGCAGAATCCAATGGATTACCAAAGTGTGCATCGGTTTGCTGGAACACCATTCTGTCCGCACAATTATAAGAACCATCCATGCCACTTAAAGCATCACCGGGTTCAATAAATGTACCAGAACTTTGTCCGGTAATATGTAACGAGTCAAAAGCTGCATAAGGCAAGGACGGATTATAGGACGACAAACCGAAGGAAGCAAACATCTGATCTGTAGCTTGAGGGCTATTACACCACCCAGAATAAGTATCGAAGTTCATGAGCTCGGAAAAGTTGAAAGGATCTTCGGAAAGCAAATTCCTGGCACTGCCACCCGACTGTTCCCCACCCTCCATTTGTGCTCTTGGAGGAACCCAATAGCCACCATGCCCCTTTTCTTTAGATGAAAAGGGGTACTCCATTTTTTCCCCCAAAAAAAACCCTAATCAACCTCAATTCAAACTAAAATCAGCAGATGCTAGAGTTCTATGAAAAAGCTTCCACTCAGCCTAAAACTTCCATCCCTAAAATCTTCCAAAATCTGCTTCCCAAAACCCAGAAATTTCCCCAACAAATTCATCTATTTTTCCACCTATCCAAACTCAATTTTAGCCAAAAACAAGATTTACCCAAAGCCAAACTGCCCGTAACCTGGATAACCCACAAAGAAAAAAAATGAAACTTCACCTCTATGAATAGAGTTCCAATAACTAATTACGGCACATATATCTCAAATCTTAAGTTAATTTAACAAATTACAGTTCCTAAAAATAGTAATTGAAAGCTCCAGAACTGACCTCAGAGAGAAGTAAAAGAAAGATGACAACCAAAATTTCAGTCTCCAAAGCCGCCGCAAATCACTGCAAGAAAAGTCCACTGCTCTCAATCAATATTAGCTCACAAAACCCACCTCATATTCATCCACTTATAAATAAATATTTCAAAAATTCCAAATAAAAACCCCGAAAAAAATTCAAGTAAATATAAAAAAATTAAATGAAAATTCAGGTTAAATGATCCAAATATCAAATTCAAGACCATGAAGTGCTCCCAATCAAAAGAAAAATACTTTTACTAAAATACTATGATACAAAGTAGGATAAGGAATTTCCAAATTTGGCAATTTGCTTTTCTTTTTATTAAATTCAAATGAAATTCAACTGAAATGAAATGAACAAGAAATGAAATTCCAAAAACTTCAAAAAAAAAAACTAATACTAATTATCCCAACCTATAAAATCTGAAGCAAATATTAAAAAAAAAAAAAAAACCCAGAAATTTAGAGGGAGAAAGTTACTATAAAAGGAAGTCTTGGGGTATATAACTGTTTTTCAAGTTGTGAAGGATAAAATTGGTTCTCTTTTCAGAAAATTTACTAAAAATGGAAAGTTTGTTTGGTGTAAACCATGAGAACTGAAAACATGTTACTGTTAAGGATTTAGACTGTCTGATGTCTGCGAAGGTTGTGCATTGTTTATCTTTGTTTTTTGGGTTTTTAGGGTGCTTTTAGATCCAAGACCATGAAATAATTTAATTAAAAATAAATAAAATTTTTATATGTCAAAATTACCCCTTGTTCGGTACATCAAGACAATGACATTTGTCTTTGTCTTTATATGAATTTTCCAATTCACTTTTTTCAAATAAAAATAATAATAAATAATATGTTTGACTCCACTTCGTTTCAATCAACAGAGTAATCCCTTTGCATCTAACCATTTATATATTTATATTATAATTATATATAAAATATTTTAAATCTATATTAATTATAATATATTAATAATTTTTATTATAAAGTTTTAAGCTAGATATTTTTATTGTATTATATTATATTATTTTTTAATTATTTATGTTATAATATTTATATAATTATATCTAAAATTATTAAATTTATTTTTGACACAATTGAGATAAAACAAATAACAAATTAAAGATATAAGGTTCAAAATTATTAGGTGAATTTTCAAGAAAAAAAATCTATATATAGAGATATTCCATTATGCGTCATTGAAATATTATTAATATGTTTGACTCCACTTCGTTTCAATCAACAGAGTAATCCCTTTGCATCTAACCATTTATATATTTATATTATAATTATATATAAAATATTTTAAATCTATATTAATTATAATATATTAATAATTTTTATTATAAAGTTTTAAGCTAGATATTTTTATTGTATTATATTATATTATTTTTTAATTATTTATGTTATAATATTTATATAATTATATCTAAAATTATTAAATTTATTTTTGACACAATTGAGATAAAACAAATAACAAATTAAAGATATAAGGTTCAAAATTATTAGGTGAATTTTCAAGAAAAAAAATCTATATATAGAGATATTCCATTATGCGTCATTGAAGTTAATATTAATTATCATGTAAGTCACAAGCATTTAATTTCTTCAAATTATATTATTAAATTTTTATTATTAATAAATTAAATCAATTAAACCAACCTCGTTAAGTAATTTTAATAAAAAAGTTGATTGAGTATACATGCATAACTTATTTTTTTACATCTCATCAAGATATTATTCGATAGATATATATTACGTATGCATATTAAGTTAATTTTTCTAATAAAATTACTTAAAAGAATTAACTTAATAACCTAATTTATTAATAATAAAAATTTAATAATTTAATTTAATAAAATTAAAAATTTATAATCTACCTAAAGATCAATGCCTTATAATGTAAATTACCTCCTTTGTTTGTGTATGTTTTCTTCTAACTTAAAGTTTCACACAACGAGATGTTAAATAAAAAATTAGACTATACCAGTTAGATCAAGAATTGGTGGTCTATTCATTTTGGATACTATATAGTCGATTAAAAAATTAGATTAAATCGATAAAAAAATTAGATACATATTTTTTTATTTTTTTCAAATTTTAATTACAATTAATTAGACTTGAACCTCTAATCTTTTAATTTATTAAAAATTTTATCATTAAATCAAATGAATAATTCTTAATTATCAATTAAATTTAATATTTATTTTAAATTAAATTAGTGTTTAAATATATTAAATTAATCGATTCAATCTATTAAATTAAAAATTAAACATTTAATTATTCTATTTTTCTATCTAATTTTTTAACATTAGAATTAGCTAATAGCTAAGTGTTACCTCGAGATTGAATTCCAATAACCCAAACACCAAAAAAAAAAAAAAAGTGAACAACTTGGCTACTGTAAATTAGAAAAAGAGTTTGACCCAATTAGCCATGTTCTTTAATAAAGTAGCTTGAGATCTTTTTATTTTTATTTTTATTTTTATTTTTTTCATTTGATATGTACCGTGCAATAAGTCGCAGTCAGAATTTTGTTTTGCGTATTTTATTTTTAAATTTGATTCAAATCAAATATAAAAATTGATATCATTATTTAAAAAATTAAAATATTAAAAAATATTTATTAATATTTATATATTATAATTAAATTTAAATAAATAATATTTATATTAATAAATAAAAATTTAAGTTGGAGTAACTCAAATTAAAAAAAAATTGTAAAAATCTAAATAATATAAATCTAGTCCATCAAACTAAATGGGTACTTAACTTTGCATAGATCTATTATCTATCTTGCTAAAAAGTTAAAAGTTAATATATTTCGAGAGAGAGATATATATATATATATATAAATAATTATCACAAAAATTGATGATAAAAAGATCTATAGATACATGTATTTTATTTATTTATTATTTATTGAGTATGTATTATCTTATAAATTTAATTTGTAAAATTTTTATTTTTATTATTGGTATATAAGATAATTATTTATATAAATATTATATATAAAAACAAAAATTACTAATTTGGAGCCCTCAAAAAACAATGGTAGATTAATAAATTAAAGCATTTTTTTAATCAATGAAAAGGTTAGATGACTTTTTTTTTTTTTTAAAAG
>JAQSVH010000002.1:8222327-8233095 GCA_029448705.1 Adansonia digitata
TATAAATTTCTACTTTGATCAATGTAAAACTCTTTTTAAATGATAATAATAATAATAATAATAATAATAATAATAATAATAATTTTTTATTTTTTATTACAATGATTTCGTTTTTTTTTAAATAAAAAAATGAAAACATATCCATCAACAATAAATGATTAATGTCATTTTATGTACAAAAATTGATTACAAACCATTTTAGACAACAAAAAGGTGAGTATAAGCCTTTTTAAAAATAAAAAGGTGAATTGCCTTTTTTATATATATATTTTGGTACCAGTAGTATTTTACATAAATTTCACATAATTATAATAGAATCGTTAAACACTAATTTACTTTAATTGTTTAAGTAAAAAATAGCATTGTTAAAACAATGGTCTTATCAAAAAATTTTTTATCAGGAACTTTTTTACGTACTTTCAGTGATAGAATTGAACCACAACTTGAAAAATTTTAAATTGCTTATCCAAACTCGTGTTTGGCTCAACCAACCCACCCTACTTATTTCAATGTTCATAATTAATAAAAATAAAAAATATTTTTATATATTTTATAATTAAATTTAAATAAAAATATTTTTAAATAATTAAATATTAATTTAAACCAAATAAAATTAACTCAAATTAATAAAATATATATATGATCAAACGCGAATAAATCGAATTGAGCAAATAACCCAACTTATAAACAGACCCACTTACATCTACATTATCAAAATATTGAAATATAATTATACTCAATTTTTAAAAATTTTTAATATATTTTAAATCACGCATATTTAGACACGTTAATGAATTGAACTATACCACAACCCTTTTTTTTTTCTGACCTCAGAACCTTTTATTATTTAAATAATATTCAAATATTAAAAAATTATTTTATATTATTATTTATATATTTTTATAATTAAATTTAAATATAATTTTTTTATTAAATAATAATTTGAATCATCCTAATTATTAAAAAAAACTGTGGAAAACTCAACCTATACAAGATCAACCCACTATAAGCATATCTGAATATGTACAAAGATAAAAAAATCCGAATAGTCCGAATGACATAGCTTCCATCCGCAGCCAAAATTTCACAACAGATCTGATAATTTTCCCGGAAATGGAAACGAATTCCCATTTAATTGGATGAATATCTGATTTCAGAACACTGTAATTTTGCAGTAAAATATATTGCGCAAACAACAACCAAAAAAAAAAAAAAGAAAAAGATTTTCAAATATTTGTCGGTATAAAAGTAATGGGAATATCTGGGATTGGGAACTGTGTAGCATATGACTTGATGTATAAATTGATTTAACATAGTAAAATCTGATGAACACAACCAGAAAAAGAAAAAAAAAAGGAACCTGTGACTCTAAAAAATTCAAAGAACTTGAAGGTTTTAAGTTGCGGGCATTCAACTAATCTGCCAAAAGCTCAATATTAGCCATTGATCCCATTACTTCTGACGAGAACCTAAAATAACCAGTAAAGATACAAAATGTCAGTTCATCACAAAATAAAGAAGCATATAGAAAAAAAAAAAAAAAATCAAGTTATGTTGATTAAACCTATGTTACTGCAACTCTTCGGTTTCTTTGAAGTACCCATGTCCGACACATATTCGAATATAGATATGGAGATATAGTCTTCTACATATAGGGAAAAACTAGAGCACAACCATGTCGGACACTCTCCCACAAGACCGTGCACAATAGGATAAAACCATGCTTACCTGAAGGTTTGAAGTGGATGTAGCAACACTTTTGAAGCTTTACCAGAGATGTTACTTGTGCAACATTGTGCTGAAAGGCAAAAACCATGGCAAAAGTGCTATTTCGTTTTTGTCTATTTCCAATTTACACGAAGCATTGCCAACAGATTGGTCATTTTTGAGATGCAGGTGCAGTTTCACTCAAAGATGAACCTAATCGAAGCATAAGAGGATATACAGGACTGAATTCCTTGTCTCCTCTAGCCCTAACAGTTGCAGCATAATCATCAAGAGTTGCCTTGATTCCTTTCCAGATCTGATCTTCCCCTTGAGAATCCAGCCACAATGAATATTGCAAATGTGTAAGCTTGTTCCTCCGGAGTGGTGATTGCAATTCTTCAGGGGCTCGGGAATAAAGATGGTGCAGTATGACACTTGGAGGTAGATCTTGAAGAAGAGGAGATGCTCCTAGTTGAGAAGTTTCCAAGAAGATCAGTGGTCGGAATGCTCGAAGAGCTCGGTACGGTGCACCTAGTTGTTCTACAGGGAACAAATTTTGGCCCACAGCTAATTCCAGCTCAGCCATGTCTCTGGCCATTCTCAGCTTGCCTGATTCCGAAAGAGGTCTCACGAGAGAAGCATGCCTGATAAAGAGTATCAAAACCCGTGAAGCCATGCTCCTAACAAGCCTCGTGCATATGGTTTCCGAGCCTGCGGTTGTAGCATTAGCTGAAGACGGCAACAGCCTAGATAGGAACTCGCTACGAAAGTGAAGAATGCACTTCTGCAACTCCTCCATGTAAGGCGAAGCATTATTGTCCATAGCAGCATCCATACCAAGCGCAGAAAAGTTCTGGTCATGGATTTGCAAGATGCAAGACTCAAGACGGTCAATCATTGCTTGGAACAAGGATGTTACAGAGTCGCAAGCAACGCCATATATCGCACCAAGTGAAGGTGACAATACATCTGCAGCAATAGTTGGAAGCCCAGAGATCATAGTAGTTATGCGCGCATGAATTTCTTGTAGATGCTGACATAATGCAAAATTCTTGACCTGAGCCGGAGTAGCAGGTCCAGATACCTGGCGTGCTTCAGGACCAGTGGATATCTGCCAGATAACAAAGTTGAATACACTAATTATTTTATGTATACATGTGTGCCCGTGTGTGAAAATTATGTACTATATGACAGAGACACACAGTTGTACTACTCGATACACTCCTATAAGATTTAGAAAGACTTTAAAAGGGTTTTGAGGAAAGAAAACCGACAGAAAATCAACAATGAGATTAAACCTATCACTAACAACCAGATCAAGTGCATGATTAGATCAAATGCAGGATTAGAAAATGCTCAAGGCTTTTTATGCATTAAAGTCATATATGCCTCAACAAATTACCACACAAAACAAAACATTATACTTGTACGAAACAGAAAACCCAATATACTGTTAGATAAGCCGAAAAACGGGCAGGGTAATTATTTTAACCGGTTAGCTTCAATATATGGATCATTGTAGAATTGCACAAACATTATTGGCATAAACACATAGTACACTACATATATTTCTTAAGTTCAAATTTTAGAAATAATAATATAGAGTAGCATTGTAACTTTAAGCGAAATGAGTCTATTTGACGATATGAAATTCAAACATTATCGCATTTAGTTATGTCACAAACTGCAAAATGGTGTTATACAAAACATGCAATATAATCACACTGTGACCAATTTCCCAAAGATATCAAAAACTAACAAAGACGCGGCAGGAATGAACTACTTAAAAGCATCCACCAAATAATTAAGACTATCCTGATTTTCACCTTTGTTGAGGCAATAATTACAGACTAACAAGATAACAATCTTACGTCAATAACACAAGTAATGAGATAAATTTTACTACAAAATTATATTAGATGATACTCTCAAACACAGCATAAGCCGCATTGATTGAATGTGTCTAGTGCATACTAATGAATAATTTCTCACATAACAGATACTCTGTTCAGTAAAAATAAAATGGATTTTGCACACAGGAGAAAAGAAATACCTGATATTCAGCTCGCTGTGCAATCAGGAGCAAAACCTTGCTAATTTCGTGCAGCACAAGAAGAGTCAATCGAGCATCCAACTGAACAGCTTCGATCTCTTCCTGAATGCGAGAAAGAATTCTAGAAATCTGTTCTTTGGATGGAACACTACCACGGCTGGAGACTGGAAAAACAGAATTCACGATATCTGACAGGCGGCTTAAGCAGCTAGCTAAGAAAGCCATCTGGAATGTTTCGATAGCTGCAACCATTTGATCTTTTCCATCTGAAGTTATTGCTGGTAACACCCCCTTGATATCGGTGTCACGCGAAATTCTTTCGAGAAGGTTTTCCACCATACAGAAGAGTTTCGGATACCCATTTGTGAATATCTCTTTGACAAAACTTGACGCAGTAAAAGCAGACTTCATTTGGGTAGCAAATACCTTAACAAGAGCTTCCCAAACTCGATCTGTTAGCATGGGATCACCCTCCTGCAACAAGCAACATTCAGTAATAACAGTCAGGCAGGGAAACAGCATGTTCATGATAGGCCAATTCAATTACGAATAGAATTATCAAGAAATGGTGTTAACCTTGATGACTTCATCAAGCAGCAAGACGTGCGAAAAAGGGTCTCTTTTCTTCGACAAAACCCTCTGCAAGTGCCAAATCGCGACCATAATAGAATGCAACTGATCCATACAACTTCCCATCCGCTGCCACAACGCCTCTCTCGCCTTCCCACTTCCCCCGATCTGTGGCGTTCCGCTCCCCCTAATACCACCGGGACCAAATGCCCCACCTCCGCCACCGGCTGAAATTGCCTTCATATCCAACGCCGCGCTCACACTCTTCACACCCATTCCCTTATATTTATTCACCACTTGCTCTACCGTCGCTCTCAACTCTCCAAGATTGTAAAACACTTGCAATCCAGTTCCCACTTCAGCCTGATTTAACCCTTCCATTCCTCTTTCCAAAACTTTCATAGCTTCACTTCTTAACCTACTCCCTATCTCTCTGACCGCATTAAGTTCCTCATCGACCATATCGATACCGCCAAGATCATGTTCCTCGCACAAGGTCAAGATATCGTTATGCAATTGAGCAGCCTTAGCAAGATCCAACTTATCAGTCTCTGTTTCAGCAGAAGCCATAAGGTCTCGTAGCTTTTTGGAGAGGCGAATAGCACGTATGGCGTGGGAAAGAAGCTCGGAAGCCCTGTGTAAATTCGAGAGCTGGACAGTTTTGGAGAGAATTGACTTATAGGGTTCGGAGATCTCCGATCGGACACGACGAACGGAAGATTGGAGAGAAGAAATGGAGGATCTGAGAGTGGAGAGGGAAATCTCAGCGTCGTTAAGCGAAGACAATTGAGTGAGGAGGAGAGGGTGATTGGAAAGGACGTGAGAACGAAGCTGGGAATCGAGTTGGCGGATAGCTTGGAGTAGGTGTTCGGCAGTCGAAGCAGGGGATCCGGAGGAAAGGGCGGCAGAGGAAAAGGAGGTGGAAGAAAAAGAAGGGGAGAGGAAAGGCGAAAGGCTTGGGTCATTGGCGAAAGAGTCAAGGATGGAAGAAGGTGGAGGAGGAGGGGAAGAAGAAGCGACGGCGGAAGAAGCAGAGGGGTTTTTGAAAGTGGAGAGACGGTGGAGAGGGGAGGACGAGGCGGCGGCCGAGGTGGGAGACCTTTGGAGAGTAGCTGGAGAAACCATTTTTTGGGTTTTGCAAATCAAAAATGGATATTGAAATGAAGAAAAATTCTTTCGGATCCACGTAAAGAAAATCAAAGATCGAAGAAAAATGCAGAGTTAAAGTAATTCATCAGCAGCTACTTCGCTAAAGCAAGAATAACGGCCGCCGATCCAGATCCAGAAATCAATACGTCTTTAACCATTTGAAGGGGACGGAAGGGAGGAGTGTCCGTATATTTTATTTTTATATAAATTTATTAATAATATTTTATATAAATTTTGATATATTAATAATATATATAATATAAATTTTTATGTACATGTGTTCTATTTTTGTGACAATGCGTCTAAATTTGTAGAAAAGGCGGTGGAACGATACAGTGTATGTATGTTATATTTTTAAATTTTACGATGTTTTATTTATATTTAAAATATTTTATATAAATTTATATTTTAATAATTTATTTAATATTTATATTATATATAAAATTTTAAAATTAAATTTAATATGATATGATTTAATAATGCTAATTTAATTAAAAATTGATAAATATTTAAATTAAGATTATAATAACAAAATAAAACTAAAAATATTTAAATCTTTTTAATATTAAAAAAATTACTCACTAAAAGTTAACTATTTATTTTAAAAATTATTTTCTTAATTTTTTAAATTTTAACTTATATATTTTTAAATATAATAATTTTTTAAAAAATATTTTTACCTTTTTGTAGGTATAATAAATTTTAATAAATATTTAAATATTTATAGATTCATATCGCATTATTTTTATATCACATCTAATTTTATTTCCTTATCTATTTGTATTTGTGTCATCATTTATTTAATAGGTAAAAAAAATAGATAAATTTCAGATAATTTTACATACAATTTAGGAAAAGAAAATGTTTTTCCTTTTCTTTTAATCCAAAATATAAAATATTGTTCCATATTAATTATATATATATATATAAAAGAGGCTAAATCCAATAATCTTTGTATGCATGTTATATTAGATTCCCTTCTATATCTATGTTATAAAATATTATATATTATATAACCTATAAGTTATATAAAATTTGACTTGTTTAAATATTTCTATTAATTTTAATTATATTTTTAATATCATATTCTTATCAGATTTAAAATTATTAAAATTATAAAGAAAGATAAATATTCGATATGATAAATTCAAAGAGAAAATTCGTTGACAAATGCTATCCGAAAAGAAGAAAAAAGAAACAATTTGTACATCTGATAGAAAGATGAGAGAGCTAATCTATCTAGCAGTCGATGATCTGTGGAGGGGGAAAAAGGCTTTTACGAAGCAGCGAAGCGAAAGTCCATGTTTTCGTCATCCAAATTGCAATAATCCAACTTCAAATGCAAAACCCTAATCGCTAAACAAAAAACACGCCCAAATTTACCTACACAATGCAAACAAAAATAAATAAATAATTTATGTTGAGATTTTAAGAAAATTGAAACAATGGAAATTACTTTCCTTTGCCCAGAATATGGAGCAACCTTCATGAAGCCTTTAGCCAGATTTCAACTTACTCGTGAACTCATGTATAGCTTCGGATTATTAGATTGCAAAAAAATAGCCCACGTTTGGTTTCAAAGCTTTAGTTAAAACTATAACCTCAAAACCATGTTATTCGAGCTTAAAAGTAAATGTCGAAATGAAATATGAACATTACTCAATTTTTTTTTATCTATATGAAACATCGTACTTTATATTTATGTCCGAATAGATACCGAACACGAGTATTAGCTGTCTAGATCTTCCATTTTGCCATCAAAATCTGATATTCTTGGCACCAAATATTTAGCTGACTAGATTCTAAAAATGCCCAGAAAAAAAAGATGAGTCCTCCCAGAGATTTAACCCCGAACCTCGATCGAGATTTTAGATTAAAATGTTCAACAGGTAATGTGACGTTGGTATTATGTTGCGGTTTAACATTCCAGATTTTTTGTTAGATCATTTGACCTTCTTCCATACTGTATATATATTCCTTTCATCAGTTAACAAGTCTATTCCCCTCAAAATATTGTTATGAATGTCAATTTGGATGAATTTGTGTTTACGAATCTTATTAAATTGTAAAAATTTGATGATTTCGAAAAACTTTTTTAAGACTAAGATGATGACAATAAAGAAGCTTGTTCTAATTTCACATATCTAACCTTTATAGTCTTTATATAGTGATCAACGTTTCTTGCTCTTTAAACTATTGTGGGTAGTTAACTTGGGTTAAGTTTTGGACTTCATTTACAAGCCTACTCAACACAGATAGCACCTAGCCTATGTAACCCGGATTTAGGAGTGAATGTTGAATACGGGTATATCCAAATTTTTTTTCTAAGTTTTTTCACATATTTAGAGGATCATATCTATGCCAAAATATGTGTGGTACATGGATACCTTAGAAGAAAGGAAAGTCCGGGTAACATAGCACCTAGCTTTAATGGTAAATACTTGAGAGTGAAAAAACCTTTTTAGCATTTCAACATAGTCTTTCAAATTTAGTATAAACTCAGTTTTACAAAGTTAAATTACAAATCTGAGTCACATAATATTTACATTTTAATAATTCTATGGAAGGTTCAACCTATTGTCTAGTGATAAGTGCAGAAGCTTCCAAATGCAACAGTAAGATAATGGTATAGATGAAATGTATAAATATACAGTAATAAAATCTATAAAAGACAATAAAACAGTGAAGAACCGAAAGAAGGAAAAAAAAAACTTAGGCAGCATAATAGAAACTTGTGAATGCTAAAAACAACAAATTAATGCACCAGATAAAAATCGACACCACGAAACAAAAACTGATAGGAAAAAGATATTAAACATTGATTGTAGCATGCAGAAGTCATGTCAATCCTAGCTTGAACTATAAAATAATCACCGTCCTACCGTATCTAAGTGCTAAAACTATAGAAACCATCCGCGATAATACTGCATCAAGAATAGGTACATGGCTGACATGGGAAAGGTTAAGAAGAATGGTGCATAAATAGTATGATACATAGGACACGATGGCTGATGCAAACAAGCCACCCAGGAAATAACCTCTCCAAATTTCCTAAGGTCTGGCAAACCCCATAAATACTTGCCTGTGCTAAACACTACCACTAAATTTTCTTAAGTTCTAAATCCATAAGGTTTTACTTCAAATACATAATTTTCGGAATGCATATGCAGCCATCTAAAAGAAGGATTGTAACAGTCAACTAACACCTATCATCACTTAAGAAACAAAAATCAAGACAATGCCCTAAATTAAACGGTTGAACATGTATCAATTCAAGAAAATAAGTTATGGACGGAATAATTACCTAGATTGAAGGAGATTTCATGACTAACTCCCTGTCCCTTGTCCTCCAGGAGTATTTGTCTGCTGCTGCTGCTGCTGCTGAATCTGGAGGAGCAGATTAGCTGCAAATTGCAGTGTTGACTGGTATCGCTGATTCTTATCAACCTCCAAATCTGATGTGCCCTGACCAGCTCCAGAAAGCACAGATTGCATTGGCTGTACTTGACTAGGAAGCTCCAAATTTTTTCTGTCAGCTTGTATCGCATTTTGTGGCTGGGAAACATTAGCACCATGAACCTGATTAGACAAAACATTAGGATTGCTTGGCTGCTGAAAAGCTGGTGCACCATACAACCCAGAAGCATCTGCTCCATGCATCATTCCATAGCCTTTCTGTGTGCCGGGAGGAACTTCAGGCTGATAATGCTGGCCAATAGCGGCAGAAACTGCAACATGTTCACTATGAGAAGGGATATTGAAATTAGTCAATGGCCTTGAAGATGCAGCAACTTGCTGTGGCAAGCTGATTGCTGACTCCTGAAACTGAGTGCTGCCTGGGGCCATTTGGGCAGAATGGATGGGTGTACTTGATATGGAGGAGTAATGCTGCACTGGTGGTAATTGCGCCAAAGGATTAAACTGTTGGAATGATGGGGCTGCGGACTCAGAAGCTTGCTGGTCCTGGTTCCAAATTTGAGCAGGAGCTCCTTTAGGTGCAACGGTTTGAGCAAATGAAGACTGTGGAGTTGAAGTCATTAATGGTGGCTGAACACCTACAGCAGCAGACTGCGAGGTTGTCGGGAGAAAAGAAGCTAGAGTAGCAATCAGATCAGGTGTTAAAGCAACACCAGCTTGGGACAGTGTTGAAGCACTATCAGGCATGGTAGATTGCCCAAGTGGTCTCACAGGAGGTTTGGAGTCTTCAGGTAAAACCCTTCCATACTCCATCTGCAGAGCCTGTTCCTCCTTCAAGTGACTATAATCGGGCTGAGAAAGAAGAGGTGGATGCGGTTGCAGTGGTGTAGGACTTGGTACCTGTGGAGTCAACTTTAAAACAACACCATAGAGCCGTTCGGGTCCTACAACTTTTAGAACCTTTGTTAAGAATTCAGATGGAGGCACCAAAAATAACGTAGTCCCATCATCAAACTTAGCAACACCAGCTCTGTTTTTTGAACCAAGGTAGCGAAGGAATTCAGTGTATGACGCAAAATCATCTTCACTGTCTGGTAAGAAGAAAACAATATCAAATCCAATGGCCTCACGATAGTGTTTTGCTAGCATATCCAATCCAGTTCTGGCTGAACAGTTAACAACTTCGGGACTGAAACAAACAGGAAATTAAGTGAGTAACATGGCTTATACCCTACTAAAAGGAATTCAAACACATCAAAATCAAACACTGAAATTGCAACAGAGAAAACTCAAATTTTAACGTAGTTTGAGGATGCGAGCCTTCAAAAAAGGACCTTATTAGGCAATGCCTCAACCACCAAACACCAAAAAAAAAAAAAAAAAAAGAAAGAAAATTCTTTAGTAAATAAGAAACTTCACATAAATCCCCGAGATATTAAAAATGTTGGTGACCAATAAAGGTCAATTGCAATAGAATATTCAAAACTGAAATTAAGCCACATTGGATATCTACATGGACCAGACAAGGAATTGAGAATTTTCTTTACACAATGGAAAATCTACAATGAAGTCAAGCACCAAGGAAGAAACAACACTTACAGTTCTGTCTCTAGCCCCTTTCCAATGGGAATGCATCGAGCATGACAAACAGGTGTTCCACCCTTAGCAACAATGCCTCGCCATATGTAATCATTATCAGGACGGGCTAGTATGGGTCCGCCAGTAGCGACCTTTCCAGGCACTGGACTTAGACGGCCCTTCCCCTGGACATTCACAAATGGACCTGAAGCAACCCCACCAATTATTGGCCCAAGCCCATATGAGTGGTCTGAAGCAGGCACAAGATCATCCACCTTTCTTAAAGGAAAAGAA
>JAQSVH010000002.1:8242431-8253159 GCA_029448705.1 Adansonia digitata
ACTGCAGCAGCTGAGGGAAGTGGCACTGAAGCGGGCGAAGTTAACAGAAGATCAGATTTTGCAGAAGATAGAGGAAAGAAATGAGGCAAGAAAGAACAAAGACTACGAAAAATCAGATGCAATTAGAAAAGATTTAGCTGTTGTGGGGATTGCCCTTATGGACTCTCCAAACGGCACGAGTTGGAGGCCTGCTGTTCCTTTACTACTGCAGGCGCAGCAGGTGGCTGCAACATAAAAGAAAAAAAAAAAGGCCTATGGTGTGCGAACTGGGGTGAGTGTCAAATACGGATATGTCTGACATGGATATGCTTAATTTTTTTTGAAGTTTTTTCATATATTTGGATGATCATATTTTTGTACTCATATCAAAATATGTGTTGAACACCAATATTTTAATAAAAATGAAGAGTCAGATCTTAAATTTTTTTTATGAAAACCCTTACAACATTGTGTGAAGATATTTTTAATAATTTGACAATTTTAGACATGATACAATCACACGATATAAACATGAAAAGAAAAAACAATTAACACACGAATAAAAAAAATACGGTAGAAATATATGAATGTGTCGAAATCATGAATTATTTAACATTTTAAAATTTATATACATAATATTTTAAATATGATTTTGATATTTGAAAATACGTAAACGTAAAATGAATATATGATACGAATTGTTAGGTTTATATATTAAATTCATTCACAAAAACAAAAAATAAGGAAATTTTAGAAAAGAAAATTACTATTTTGTTTTTAATAGTAATTGATTTATTGATTTTATTAGAAATAAAAAGTCGAGGATACATTTTCCTGCGAAAACAAATAATAATAATAATAATATTATGCTTCAAACTTTTAAAAAAATAAAAAATTAATTTTAAAAGTGCCCAATTTGAGAATTAAAAAATTTACTGGGCCCTACATTTGGAAAGGAAAAAAGAAAAGGGAAAACTCAGGTTTACAATCCTTTCCCGCCCGAAACCGTGGCAGTTAAAAACCGTTTTTTGCCCTTCACTTTTCCCCGTATGAACTGCAGAACTTGATCAACCTTTCTATCAAAATTCAACTATTTGCACCAAAATCTCTCAATGCTGGCAACCCTTTTCCTTATCTTCTTCCCCTTCACGGTCGCTTCCGATTTCGGGTTTTCTCGGTCCCAGTGGTCCCAGAATTCCCCGCCTTATCCTTACTCGTTTTCAGGCCAAGAACGCTTCAGAAATGGCGATAGGCTTTCGAAACCTTTAATCGGACATGGAGGAAGAATTTATGCTTGTTCTGAAAACATGTTATTAGCATTTGAAAATAATGGTTCCATTGCTTGGTCATTACCTTTGAGTTTCAAATGCAACATGTCTCAAGCCCCAGTTCATGGCGGTCGAGGAAAGGTAACAATTAACCAATGCTATTGCTACTTTAAATAGGGTCTCTCTCTCTCTCTCTCTCTCTTCTTGATGAATGCAATAATTGTTGATTTCATCAAGATATTGGCAGATATATTTGACTGCAGAAAACAGGGTACTTCAAATCAATATCTTGAAAGTTGGAACTTCAGAACCTGCAATTCAAGTTTTGTTCTATCCCGGACCTGGTCAGCGGGGAGATGAAATTATTGGACTAGCTGCAAGCACATTATGTTCTGCTGTGATTATAAGCGTGAAAAATAGGGGTTTGTTCGCTTATTCGATGCGCGGACAACTACTTTGGAGTGTTGGACCAGTGCTAGATCAATATGGCTACAGGCAAGGTTGCAGCAAAGATGTTTCAGCTTGTTATTTTGCTTCAGCCCCTGTGATTGATCAATGTGAAGCTAGTGTTTATGTAAGCTCTGGCTCTTTGTAATTCTTCCGTTAACAATCTATTTCTTAACAAAATCAATGTTACTCAAACTCAGATGTTAAGTGTTGGACATGAATATATTCAATTTATTATAAAATGCATTGTTGAGTTCGAGTATGATCATATCCTCGTGTCCATGCCTGGATATGCATTTCACAAGCATGTCGGAAATGCAATTTAATGTAAAATGCATAGGCATCTTTAAGACTACCAACTGTTTGAGAAATTTCCCAATCTCTTATTAGTTTAATACTTAAGCTTGCTTCGTAGGATGATGTTTTTCATGTCTTTTGCATGTGCAGATCTCAAATACTGAAGGGGAACTTTATTCGCTGTCAATTCGTAGTCCACAGTTTAAATGGATTCAGGATTTAAGTTCATTTGATAAGGTTTACACTATAACACCAGGAAACAATGGCTGCTTATATGTTACTGTACCAGTTAAGTCCCTTATCCTGGCACTCGACGTTTCTTCAGGAAATGTTCTATGGCAGCAAAGCATTGGACCACTGAGTACTGCAGAATCGTCACCTGTAGTTGATTCTTCTGGTCAGGTTTTACATTCTTTAGCTCCAAATATAGCTTCTTTCAAACTGTCTTTTCAGTTTTAATTGATTGTATGAACAATCAAAATCTCCGGTCTATTGTTTTTACATTATTCAAACTCAAGTGTGAGTATCGTACATGGGAATATTCAATTTTTTTCAAGATTTTCATATATTTAAAGGGTTATCATATTCTCATACCTATTTTTGAATATGCATTGAACATGAATATTTCAAGAAAAAAGGGTTGGAGCATCATTTTTCCTTGCAGTCCTAGTTATCTTCTAGCCATAATATATACATATATATATATATAACCTATATTGCTTCAACTCTTCATTTTTTTTAAAGTGCTGATATCCGATGCATATCCAAATATGAATATAGGGATATAATCTTACGAAGACCTTTTAAATACAAGAAAATCTTAAAAAAAATTAACCATGTATCGGATACTCACACTCAAATCCTAATAATATAGTATATATGTACCTGCTGAGCACTTGCCTTACATTTAGAATTCTGTTTTTATCTCATCAAATCATCAACTTCAAAAATTTTAATGGTTTTAACTTCATAATTGAAAACAACAGGTTGGGTGACAATTGGCTCATTGGATGGATTCCTGTACTCATTTTCACCTACTGGAACTCTCGAGAAATTTCCCAAAGCAGCAGCATCTGCTGCATTAGATTCTGTGATCCAATTCAATATTTTCCTTGATTGCTCTGGCTTCGGAGTATATTTTTGTCAGACAACAATGGAGGAAAAGGTTATCCACAAGAACGAACGATACACTCATGTCTCAGCAATGAAACCGACAAGTTCACTCTTCAGCTTGGTGGTTCCAGCTACTGGCAAAATCTATTGGTCTGAAAGCAATCATGGTGATTTATAGTTTTTTTTTTTTTTAATCAACATTATTCTGATTGAATCTAATATTATTCAGACTCTGTGTGTGAACATCAGATACGAATATATGTCAAATACGGGACTTAAAAAAAAAATAGTTGTCCAGGCAACATAAGATTGAATAATGGATTTACATTCTCAGTGTTTTTCATGGTTGTTTTGTTCAGGCCCGTTTTTGTCCTCATTGTCTAAGAGTGATCTGCGGAACTTTGTACTGGATGAGGGCATGCTTCTCGCCTTTATCACAGCTTCGAGTAAGACTATTGGATCTATTCTTATCAATATTGCCCTTTAAACACCATTATCACCTTTTTTTATCTTATGTTACTTGGATTCGAATGAGAATGTCGGATATAGATATGTATCTGATATTAGTATGTTTAATTTTTTCCATGATTTTTATATATTTAAAAAAATCCTTAAAAGATCACATCTCTATTTCCATCCAATACTTCACGAAGTGCCGGAGGATCATTTTTTTTTTCAACTATACAAAACCCTTTTGCCATCTGTAATATTAGCATGAAGGCATGAACCTATTCTGCAACTGTGGAAAAGGTTAGAGATCTCATTACACCTACCCATGAACCGGGTCATGGTCCTAAATTTTCAAAAATTTTTACTCAGATCCAAGTAGAGCCAGGCTTAAGCTGGCCTGATATGAATTCACAAGACATTGTTCAAGACCCAACCCATACAGACCGAATTTGCTAGATCCGGCTAATAATTCAGCTCTTGAATAAGTTTAATCCTCGTAGATGGAACTTAATTTTTTATTTTTTTTTAAAAAAAAGGGAAAATTCGAAGCCGTACTTCTTTAACTCTATGAACGCATGCCTATGAACAGAATGGCTTAAATTTCTCTAGAAATTTAATCAAGCTATGGTGTCATTAAACTTACTTGCTGATCTTTGTGACTGTATAGAGATTGGCAACAACAGGATACCTTGTCGCAGCAAGGGTAATTCCTTCCATTAACACCTCGTCAAGTTTTCTTGCTTCTTTAATTAGTAGATTGACACAGATTTTAACCTGTCACCAGCACTGAAGCTTACATCTAGCTGCTCTCAAGGAACACGCATGCGCCTCAGTATCTACACAGGTAATCTGCAACTCTAATTACAACTAGAATCAAATGAGCTAAATTGTTTAAGAATGTGCTAAATTTTCACTTCATTTTCAGGTAATAGAAGTGCTATACTTCAATTCCTGTTATTGGAGTCCATACTAATGTTAGTTTTAGCTGCAATCGTGCGATTCTGTTGTGTTTTTTGGAGGAAAAAGAAGCTTCAAGATCAAGACCTTGGACGCTTTCTAGAAAAGCGAGTAAGTTTCTTTACTTGGCGGGTCTTTATTTTTTTTAGATATTCTTGCTCGATATTATTATTCGATACGTATTTAAATATGAGATATAATCTTTTAAAAATATTTTATATACATGAAAAAAACTTTAAAAAATTGAATATATTCGCGTTAGACACAAACTCATTTTTGACACTTATATTTAAGTTTAAATAACATCAGCCAAAAGTTATTTTTTACTCCAAGAAAGGACCGAAGGAAAACATGGATAGATTGCAAGAAAATTACACGTTGATAGAGTACTTTGTTGATTATGCCAGAAATAAATCATCTTAAATCAAAACTTAATTATAAACTCGAAATTTATCATAGTTAATTCATATAATCAATGTTATTATGGGGTTTAAATCCCATCATCTACAAGTACAATTTCTTTCTTTATCTTTAGGTTTGATAATAAGGACTTGCCTTGACCCTGACTCAACTTTCTTATATATATTTTTGAAACCCGTCCCAAACTCAATTTTACTTAAGAATTCAATGCCTATTCTCCAAAAGAAAATGTCCTCCGACCCATCCCAAAACTTTACTAAATTTTTATATTATATTAATTTTTATAAAAATAATAACCAAATAAATGTGATGAAGTCTCATAAAAATTAAATAATTCTAACTATATAAAAAATAATTATAAAATTAACATATGCATATTTTAGTAAATATCTCAAGTTGAAACAAGACAGACCTTATCTAAAACCACCCAACCCGATTCAAAACTTGTAATAAAAAATTTGTCTGCCTTAAATCTGATTTTCAAAAAAAAAAATTATTATAAAATCGAGTCAGATTGAATCCGCTGATAGTTCAGGTTATTTTGCCATACCCACTTATCCTTAAAGAAGACTTCCAATGAGAAAGAAAAGGGAAATAGGTTTCCCATTCTCCATCTGACTTTAGCCCATATTCGCTCTTTAATTGGTAGACTAACAAACTAATAGTATTTATTTACACCAAAGCTTTTGCCATTTTGGCCTTCCAGAGATCTCTTCAACTTAAGAAGAAAGCATTTGATAGAACAATTACAGAGCTTGAGCATAAAGCTGCAACTGAGGAAGCAGTAGTAGGTAACGAAGCAGTCGAAGAACTTGGCGAATTGATTCGAGAAAGGCAAGGCATTGAGAGAAAGCTCTCAACAACTTACAGTTTGGGCAGAGATGAATCAGTTTCAAATCCAAAATCTGTTCTTCCATTAATATATGGTGGAAGAACAGGGAGCTATTCTTTCCAAAGGGCAAAGAAAGAAAATGTTACGATTTTCCACACTTTAAGCAATTCATCTTCTGAAGAAATCAGCGGCAGTAGCAGTAGCACTGAGAGAGAGGTTGGTTCAAATTCTGAAATGGAGGAGGAGGAGACTGTTGGCAAGGGCAAGGCAAAGGCCGCCCTTGAAGCTGAAAGTGGAAGTTTAAGCGATGATGATGAGCAGCTTGGAAGAAAATATCAAAGAAGTCCATCAGAGCCAGCTTCTAGCTCAAAAGGGTATTTGAATTCGCTCTTTGTTCAGCAAGAACCCGTGGAAGAAAATTCTCATGGTAAGGGAAAGGTGGTGATGAAATCCATGATTCCAAGCAGTAGCAGAGGCATTTGGTTGAAGAGGAGAAGGACCTTATCTTCATCGAACTAAAATCTAGATTTTAATTAATGTTAGTGATGCATGATTTTATAGTAGCAGTTCATCACCTAGGTTTTGTTTATTTTTCCTTTTTTAGTATAATTTATCAGGAATTATTCAAGTGAATCTGCACGATTTTATGAATTCAAACCAACCCAATTCAAATTATTCAATAATAAAAATATATACATATCAATGCAAGTGCTTGTTTAATATTTTAAAAAGATAACGAATAATTAAACAGAATTTCAAGTCATGTCCATAATCTTGTACCATATTCATACAGCAGTATCTTATCCAATATTTCCAAGTCTAGCAAAAAGCGAAAAGTTGACATCATCAATAAGAAAATAATGTGTTGACATTAGTTTCAGAGATTTAACTTTCAAAAGAACTTCGGGAAAAAAAGAAGCATATGGACCTGGAAATGGTAAACATTGTTGGTGTTGATTTTCACAAATACAAGAACAAACATCAGCTATACACAAACAGGAATCAAGTAGTATTTCTATATATATTTAAGTAAATCCTAGAAATTCTCCTTTGCTCGGCGGATAATACCCAAGGCTTCCGCCTCATTCGCCGTTGCCGGAATTTCTAACACCTGCCTGATTTCAGCACTTGATGTTCGCAGGAATGGATTGCATGCCTTCTCCATCTTTAATGTTGTTGGAATCTGAAAAACACACCACATTCATACTAGACTTTATCCTGGAATTATTTTGATTCAAAATACAGCCAAGGAATATCCTTTTAGCTCAGTCAAGCAGATCTAATAACTCACTTAATAAGGAAGTGAGAGTTAGGTAAAGTACATGTATGATATGAGTATGTTTTAATTTTTTTCATAAGTTTTTTGATAAATTTGAAAAACCATACTTCCATATCTGAATATGTGTCAGATGTATATGTCAGATATGGGCACCATAGGAAAAATTATGAGTTCGTATAACATAACTCACCAACATAATTGTAACATTAAAACTCTGAAAGCTCCTAAAAATTAGTTTCATGATCAAATTAACACCCGTTAGCTATGTTACTCAAATCTAGAAGTGAGTGTCAGATATAATATGTTTCTAATATAGACATGCTCAATTTTTTTAATAAATTTGTCATATTTTGAAAGATCATACTCCCGTATCTGAATATGTGTTGGACACATGTCAATCTATCAAACGAAGATGCCTCAAGGGAACTGAAAAGTCCAGATAACATAACTCACCAGCAAAATTTTTAAATTAACTCCGAAAGGTCCTAGCAGTTATTTAAGAAAGAAGAAAACTCGGAAATTACCGTGGGCAATCCTTTGTTGCGAAGGTGAGCTACATGGGTTGCATAAGCCCGAAGCGCATCATTCTTTGGTTCTACTGATAATGCAAATTTTGAATTACTCTGCCAAAAGGGAACATAAAAGGTTAAAGCCTTTCAGAATTCTAAGCCTGGGAGTTAAAGTGATTGGGATCAAAGAAAACAAATAGACTAACCAAAGTATATTCATGACCACAGTATATATTCGTATCATCGGGCAGAGACATAATCCGCTGAAGGGAAGAAAGCATCTGAAAGATAAATTCGGGAAGTCCAATAGTATCAAGAAAAATGAAGAAGATTTGCCAGATTATAAAAGATGATGATATATAATACCAGAACTATACATTCGTTTGGGCATTAATTAACTTCATGAACCCTTCAATTAGTATAGTTAAACGAAACTAATGTCTGAAATCGTAAGGTAAAACATCCAAGAAACAGAAAGAGAAGACAGGCCCACCACGTCTATAATTTTCAGTTAATATATCATAAAATATAGAAGTCGAAAGTACCTGCTCCGGGGTTCCTTCAAAAAGCTTGCCACATGATAAGCTGAACAAACTGTCTCCAGTAAATATTGCTCCAGAACCTGGGAAATAGAAGCTAATATGGCCTGCATGAGACAAATTAAAATTTTAAAAAATAATAAAATAGGGGAATGAGAAGTTACAAGCTAACACAAAATGCAGAACCAACGTTCAAGTATTCTTTCACTGAATTTTGAAATAATAAAATGTATCTAATTCAGGCGATTTCCAATGGATTTGACTAATGAATCTAACCTTGGGTATGACCAGGAGTTTCGATGACCTGCACCTCATGACCTGCAAACATCCACTTGTCGCCATCATTTAGAACTATATCGATTCCAGGAATCCTATCCTTGTCTATTGCGGAACCCATCACCTAAATGAAAAAGAACAATTATTATTATTATTATTATTATTATGACAAATAGTTACGCCATACATGAGTTTACAATTTGAGAGGAAATCAACTGTCTAATACAAGCTGAAAAGTAACAGAAAAGTTAGCAATGAGATAAAATTTTTCATACCTTTGCACCATACCTTGCTTTTAACTCGGCATTCCCACCAGTGTGATCGTGATGGTGGTGGGTATTCAATATATATGTCAAATTCCAGTTTTTCCGACTCAAAGCATCAATAATCGGCACAGCTTCAGAAGGATCAACAACTCCAACTGTGCCAGTGTCCACATCATGTAAAAGATATGCATAATTGTCTCCAAGACACGGTACCTGAAAAAAAAACAGTTAGTGAAAGGTTCATACCTAATATAATTGTAACGTACATCAAATCAATTATTATACCTTCAACTCTTAATTTGGGTGAAACACCCTTGAAGCCTTGAACTATTCTAAAGTTTAAATTTCATAGTTTTCCGCAGACTTGATTGATTGGTTAAACAAAAATCAATCATTGAATGAATTCTTGACAAAATAAGTCTTAAGAAAATACATGATGGCACCAACAAGGTTAAAATGATATCAAACAAAGAAGACCAATGAACAGTCGAGCAAAAGAAAAAAAAAAAGTGAAAAAGATTAAAACCGAGAGCTCACCAATTCGATTTGTAATGAGGATGACATGTTGGAAACACTGCAAAACTCAGCAACCCTAAGAGACCGACTAGCTCCACGCAATGTTTTGAAAGGTGTTGATAATAAGTGCAAAAAGCCATACACAAGACCCTTTCTAATGCAAAGTTGCCTCTTGCCTGGCCAGACGCAGAGCCCGCTCCTCACCTAAAACATTGGAAAGCAGGCTTTCAAACTTAAATACCATAAACCAACATATACTTTAAGAAAAAGTTCCTGCAATAACAATCAATGGATTTCAGAGAAGCTCTACAGAAAATAATAATAAAAAATAAAAATCACGTTGAAGGATTTGCAATTACAAGCAAGTTCTTATAATGGAAACATCAATACTCTGCATGAAACGATTTCACCCCGTGGATATCCCCATATAATTCAAACAAAATTATAAAAACTCAAATCCAGATCAAAGCCAAGGCTTTCTTTTAATGACTTGTAGCCTATGTTACTCCGACACTTCATTTTTTGAGAAGTACCCATGCTTAACACATATTTAGGAATGGATATGACGTTATGATCCTCCAAATATATGAAAAAAAATAGACAAGAAAATTGAGTATACCGTATCAGACACATATTCGTATCAAATACTTAATCCTAAGTCGAAGTGACAGTTTATAGCAAATGATTCATATCATGCAATTCAGAAAATGTAAACTCTTTAAAACCCACAAAAAAAAACTATATTTTAAAAAAAAAAATCCCCCATTTGCATAGATCACACAAGAAAAGATTCATACAACATATGGTGAAACAAATTTGTTATCTTTCTCAAGACAAGTTTTGACTGTTCTTATAAAGGTAAACTATAGAAAAAGCAAATGACTCAATTATGAAAGATTGCACCAAAAAAGTAAGAAAAGACAATTAAGAATAGCAGAGAAATCAAATCAAATATCACAAAAGGCAAAAACTCAGACTACACGTTAACCAAAACCAAACTAAAAATACAAAATAACACCCATTTCCTAAATTAGCCACAACAAGAATTGTCATTTTCCAGATATGGGAGCTAGAGGAAAAAAAAATCAGATCTTTACCATTATATTTTCATTTCTCTTAAAAAAAAGTGACAAATTCAACATAGGAAAAAACAAACGTGCAAAAAAATAAATTTAGAAAAAAAACACAAAAAAAAATCTATAAATGAAATGAAGAAGGAAGAAAGAAGCAAACCCTGGAACAAGGAAAGGAGGCCATAGCAGATGAAGCTTTAGGGAGCATTTGCTTATCACTTCCTCTCTCTAAAAATGGGTTCTCTTTCTTACAGAGCTTTCTCCTCTTTAGAGAGAGAAAGTGTTTGTATTTATGGGCTGGCACTCAATTATGAGTGTCTTCCTTTTTGTATTTATGTGGGGGAGGGAAGAAAGTTAAAAAAATAAAAATACATTTTTTTAAGTAAAAAAGATAAATTAAAACATTTTCCCTTTTTTTTGGGTGAAAAAGAGAATGATAAATTAATAGTAAAACTTTTTTTTTGTAATAAAGTGTTTTTATTTATATTTTTACAGGTTAAAATAGAC
>JAQSVH010000002.1:8253259-8264002 GCA_029448705.1 Adansonia digitata
AGAATGATAAATTAATAGTAAAACTTTTTTTTTGTAATAAAGTGTTTTTATTTATATTTTTACAGGTTAAAATAGACTCTTTCATTGATTTAATCAATTTAAAATTTTATTTATTATTTAAAATAATATTAGAATTTTATTTTTAATATTTTTATTTATAATAAATTTAAATAAAAATATTTTTTATTATATAAATAATAATTTAAAACTAACTAATACGAATTACATTTATTGGATTGATCGAATTATCCAATCTATGAGCATATATTGGGTAAAGAAAGAAATAGAAATAATAAATTTTGAAAGAAAGTATAAAGTCATTTTAGAAAAAGAAAATTAAAATAATCTTTTTTTCTTTTATTTTATATTTTTCCCACCGTTTTATTTCTCACCGCTTTCAGCCTTTGAATTTGAAGACGCGTTTTATTTATTTCAACTTAATTTTGACCATTTAACGGTTATGATAAAGGTACTGGTCGGTGAGGATCTAAGGGTTCTAAAGCCATTGGTGGAATCCCACGTGGAAGTGAGGTTTGGCCATGTTAGTGTCATGATCGCCGTCACTTTTAGTGGGACATCGTTGGCTTCACCCACCACCCTTTGAAATGCTCTCCCCATCTTATTTATTTATTAAACTTTTTTTATTAATAGTACAAGAATTTAAAATTGCAAGTTTAGACGGTAATGGAATACAAATTTGAATATTTATAATTGTTTATTTTTTTATAATTTAAATATTACAGATTTAAATAGTATAGTTATTATACGTAGCAGATATAAATATTAATTTTTGATATTTATTATTTGAATCTATATTACTTTTACAAAAAATAAATTTAGATATCAAAATTTGTTATTATCCGGGTTACTTATGATAATAATAAATTCGAATATCTTTATCCAATATCCATTTATTGTAAAATATAAAAATTTATACTTGTGAAAAAAATCAAACATTAGTTTGTAAGGTTAATTACTTACGAATGAACGATAATAACAATAATGATGAATGAATTCAATGTATATGAACGATTGTATTAAAAGTTTTAATACCCAATATTTTCATAAAATTTCAGGTTCACCTTTGGACATTTCAATTGTTTCATTTCAGGCCTTTTTCTTTTTTAAATGATAAACAGTTATGATCTCTTGGCCTTGGTTAAGGATCTTTATTTAAAAAATAAATAAATAAGAAGTTCCATATGTCAAGAAAGAAGGATTAAACTGGACATTTAAAGAAAAAAAGATTTAGAAGTTATAAAATTATTGGTATAAACTTGAATCATAACTATCGGTATCGTATTATACCAATATCAATCGTATCAGTTAGTACGTATCAATTTTAAGGTAAAATTCAATTATACCAATAACGTACTATTTTAATATTTGTACCGACCCGTATCAATTATACCAGTTTATACTGACTAATGTCGGTGCTTATTGGTTTGTACTAATTGCTACTCTTATATATATATATTTGTAGGTTTATATAATATATATGTTATTAAGAAAATTTAAAATATAAAAAATAATATTTAAAAAATAAAGTAAACCTAAAACGTTACATTCAAACATATTAATTTCATTACGTATTCATATCAAAATAAAAATAATATACCCACTAATATAACACTAATTACCTTAATGCAAGTACGGAAACAGTATGATACCGGTAACGTTTCATTTTCTGACCAATATGATACTTAATATACTGGATTAACCTCCAAAATCATTTGCCAAGGGAACTGAGATTTACAGAATAGCTTTTTTTTCTTTCAGATTCTTAATGAATTTTAAAAGATACAAATTCAAGTTGGACTGACTGTTTTCATTTGTATAATAAATTAAGACAACAAAAACCAATGTAATCTCTTCTTTTTTCAAAGGAAAAAAGAAGAGAAAATTCCTCCAATTTGCAACGAAAGCTTTTCTTTTCATATGATTACTGCATTTACACCCCAAAACCCATGAAGGATTTATATACATAAATGATAAATTAGTAAGCTCCTCCAAGAAGAAGGGCCTCATTTCATGTAGACTTGCCATCGTCACTTTTTTGGCTTTGTTTCGGCTGTTCGGATGGGCAGCGATGGCTGTGATCCGCCACCACCTAGAGCGGCAGCAGCAGATTCAACATGTGTAAGAAGATATTCGTATATTTTCTTCCTTAGCCGATCGATTGTCTCTGACAAAACATGGGGCGGTGGTGTCTCTCCTCCTTCGTCGTCGTCTTTGCTCAAACTGATTTCGTCCAACCAGTCATTGACACTCTTCAGTTGTGTCAACATCCCAGCTATTTGACCATTGTCAGATAAAGCAGATGTGTCGACATCTGCATCCAAGAATTTTTCCATGAATCCTAAGAACCAATCCTGGGATTCCATTCGCAGCATTTCGGCCAAGTCAACAGCTTCATCAAGGCCGTTTCCCCTTGTCCATTCCGGTGGTGGTGGTGATTGGACCGGTACCTTTGGACCAAGGCCTGAAGCATCCCCTGGTTTTCGAAGAATACCCTGTGCTACAAGCTTAGAGCCAACTACCGGACGGCTTTTCCCTGGGGCTTTGGCTGAAGCATTTTTAGCAGAACTTTCCAGAATCAAAATGTTTTGACTGGCAGGGATAGACTTTTGGCTTTGTACAGAAGCCGAAGCATGACTTGACATCGAATTATGTTCTTTCATAAATACCGAGAAGGATGATAGATTGGTAGCCAATGCAGCTTGCACCCATGAGACAGCATATTTCCGTCTATCCGATGTGACCTTTACTGCCTCTTCTGACAGGTTTCCTTCGGATTCTGGAGATGAACCAACCAGAATAGCTTTCGATAAAGAATCTGCGATCAGTCGAGCATTATTCAAGCTTGCATGCAGGGTTAAGAACTGATCCACTGCAGGCTGAGGATTATCTTCCTTGGCAGAGGTAGTAAGATCAGAATATACGCTGTTATACAAGCAAAGAATAATCAGTTAAACATTTACCCAAAAATATTGCAAAACATCATAAAATATCATTTGGATTATAATAATAATGATCACTTAAAAATCGAGTCCAGTTAAAATCGAATTTCCCCGTTTAATTTTGGATGTCTGATTATGACTAGGTCACCATTTTTAAAGCAAGGTTTCAGACAGGTGACATGTGACAAATTTAAGCTACTAAGCTGGTTCGAATTTCTCGAAACACTGGATGCAATATAAGATAACATTTTCTTTTAAAGCCAACAAGGTTGTAATGAACTACAAATTAAGCATAAAGAAAGCGATGCTATAATTAATCTAAAAAAAATGGCTCCATTAATATTCTTATAGGTATTTTATTGAGCGACAGTTACAACTTGAATTAAGTCATTCATCAAACCAAGATTAATAATGAATTCGACAAGTTCAAACTATGTCATGTAATCCAAATTCGTATATGAATCACTGCAACATGGCGGAGTTTCCTACCAGTGTCTCAACATGAACCACCTTGAAGGTTTACTCTTCATTCTCCAGGAAACGTTACTGATTGCAAACGAATCCTTTACACAAATTTTAAAGCAATCAATTGCAAGGTCTTTCTCCAGGTCTAGCCACTTAGTAAGGACCCACTACCACCAAGAACTTCATTTTTACGGGATGGAAAACAAAGTCTGATGAAAAGCTAACCATCAAGAACTAATAAGAAATAGCTAAACGTAATAGCTCTTATAGAACAACATCGAACAAATTAAAACCTTGAAAACCTAAAGAACATGGAGCAGTAACAGTATGGAACTCATGACAAGAGAAAGCTGACCATGCCATTACTGAGGAACCTGCATCACCCAGTATGGCTCCATCTCTCCGACTTTGATCTAAAGGCCAAAGTAGTGGCCAACTTGTGACCATTTTGCTTCTGGAATTGACAATACCAGCGTAGAAATTTCCTTGGGACAATGTCAAGCTAACATTTAACAATTTAATTGTCCACTTTGATATGAGATATGTTCATATTACATACTCTTAAGTGTCACAGTGAAAAACCAAAAGTTTCATTTTTCTTCCCCCTTACCGAAAGCAAGAAATTTTGCTGCTACAACTGCAGAAAACCCTTGATTCTCAATTACTTCCAATCCCAATGAAGACAAGGTTTGCATTGCTAATGTATGGTTGCTAAGCAGTCAAACTAGAATATTAAGACCAGCTTCACTAGTTTATGTTGGTGGACCCAGTAGTCAGTTCGGATCACTCGAATCTAGTACTTAGATCAAAGACATCCAGAAATAGGACAGAAACAATTGTTCACGGAATGTATAGGGTAAAAATTTCCCCGTGACCTCTCGATAAATTTACTCATGCCGTAATTCTAACTTCATGGACTCTATCATAGTTAGCATATTCTACAAGTTTCAATTACAAACATAACTTAACACATGCAGATTGTTCACAGTTGACCTGTAACTTTTGGGATTCTACAAGTGTAAAATATTAAAAAGTTTGACCAGGTTGATATGGAGAATCGAAATCCAGACATCTAATATATTTAATCTTTCCCAGCTTTGAAATTAAGAAGGCTACACCTTTTACTTCCACTTTGTATAATTTTCTTTGTTAACATCTCTTTTATTGTTGAATAGCCGTACCTTAAACATCGAAGTAAGCTCTCTGAAGCAGCAGCCTCTTGTAAAGCTTCTATTGCTGCTGTTTGTGCAGCATCCCTACGTTTCATGACCTCCTGAAAAAGCAAAACAAAAAACCGACATGAGAATCGCGAAAACGAACTATGTTTTTCAGAAAGCCAGAAAGTGAATTAAACTGTCAATACGAGCATAATAAACTATTAATGACAAGATATGACCCTTAAAGCATCAATTAACAGATCTTCTAAAAGTTTATTCTTAACCACATAGCCCAGTGACAACTAAAATTATGAAAGATGACGCCAAAGCGGAAAGGAAACTAGCTACGTTAAAGCACAGAACAAAGTGCAGTCCATTTGCTTAAATAACAAATTTTTTTATGGCCCTGATTCACAAGCGAGTAATGCAATGTCCAAGACTCAATTTTCTTAGATTCTATATATATATATATATATATTTGCAAACTGCCATTGAGAAATGGAAATTTCAAACACTTTCTGCACTATATGTAGGTTAGCTGTAATGAAATATGTATTTGGTATTTTTCTTCAAGAGGAACTGGCAAATGCCCAATACAATCTTTTTACGACAAGATAACCCTTCAAAGATACTTTCATATAAAAGCTATGAATGTTATCATCAAAATGTAAAGAGTCATAGGTCCATACCTTTCCAAGCTTTGAAAGAGAAGAGGGGAGTGAACCCCATGAAACGCTTCCATCTGTCAATCTTTTACTATTTATCGGAACCTTAACCAAGTTCCCTAGGCCACCATTATTATTTAGTTCTCCAGATTTCTTCCCAACGTAAGTTCTTGGCTTATTTGGTTTCTCTTGCTCATCCGACGTTCCATTTGACATGACTTTCTTAGTTGACACCAGAGATTTACTCTCCTCTTTTAATGACCTGCTAGATGTCTGGAGCTTATTCTCCTCTTTGGACGGCAACTTTTCACTGGATGTGCTCTTTCTAGGAACCTGGCATCCAGATTTTAATTATAAAGGGGTAAAATAGCTTGACAAAAGATAACTTTGAGGTAAGGCAGAAATAATACGCATATATTTTCCAAATTCTAAAACATTTTGGCATTATAATATAGGAGGAGAAGTCATATTCAATACTTAAAACTCTTTCAATGAAACTCCAAAAGAAAATAGCTTGAATTATATTGCATTGCTTAAACTTTTCTACTTGCCATGTCCTAAATTTAAACAGATTACAAGCATCATCTTAAGTGATGTCCTTCAAGAAATATCGGCCCAAAAATCGAATAATTCATATAAAACAGTAAAAATGGATGTAAGAGGAAGGAATCAAAAATATTCCACTATATCATATGTTAAATTTTCTAATGCTTTACTCAGTTAGAAGCAGATCTGCCAAATTAAAAGTCAAGAACAAGAAAACTTACAGAAGTGCTCCGAGATTCACACTTGTTATCATGCTTGGTAGCCCTCAGTTTAGATTGGTCCCTACCTTTCACTTCCATATTCCCTTCCCAGCTCTTTCTTAAAGCCTTGGCCCCTAATTCAATCCCTTGAACCAAAGTTTTGATCACCGGTACCTTTTTTCTGGCTGGACTCACCCCACGGAAAGAACTTGCATTCTCTGCAGATCCCACCCTAGGACTTCCCTTCCTCAGCCCTTTTATTTCTGCCTGCTGCTTAACCCCAGTGGCAAACTTCTCAAAAGAAGTTGGCAACGAGTAACAACTTGTGGGGGAAGATGGAATCGACCGCGAACTTAGTACCTTCAATTTCCCCAAAGGTTCCTTCTTTACATCCAAACTCGACGCTGGTTTAGTCAATTGAGACTTTGATCTTGTCAAAGAAGCCATTTTCTTATCCAATTGGTCATCCTTTGCACCACCATTTGATCTACTCCCAACAAATTTTTCTTTCTCTCCACTGTGACCACTACCTAACACCGCTTTCGATGGTGACTTAACTTTCTCTCCAGGTTTTGAACCTTTGCTACCATTGTTAAGGAACCCAAGAGAATGAGTTGCAACAATATCCTCAGGGTTCCCTACACAAGGGTGTCGCCCAGGGACCGGCCTAACCCCACCAAGAATGGGAACCGGTGAACCGGATTCTAACCGATCAACATGAATAAACTGGCCTAATTGGATCTTATCACTAAGAATTAAATCATCATGTTCATCAGGCAACGATACATATGTAGCATGAGATGAATCCGAAACCTTAAGGTAAAAGCCTTGGTTAGGAAATAGCTCACCTCCAGCTAGTGCTGGAACTATGCTCACTACTTGCAATAGAGATGACCTGTGCTCACCCGCAACCTTCACATCTGTGTTCATATGCTGCAAAAGCTTAAGAAGTACCCCTGGAACAAGATTTGCCATATTGGGTTGCCTCCAATTTGCATTACTTTGACAACAAAAAAACCTAGGAAACTCAAAAGATTCTGACCTTGATTTAAAGAAACTGAAAATAAAGGAATTTTTAGTCAATACCCAGACTAAGAAAGACGAAGTATTTTTACCAGAAAACCCAACTTGAAACAAGGAATCAAGAATTTCAAAGATATAAATTTGACAACATATATAAATGGAAGAATGGGATTTTGGTTAATGGAAAGATGATATTTGTTACCATAAAAGGGCTTAAGATTTACAAAGAGAAATAAATTGGTACAAGATTTAGATCAATGTGGGTTGATTTGATGCAGCTTTTTTGGGCTCTTTAATATTAGTTTAACAAATAAAGAGGTGGGAAAACAACAACCCAGAAGAGATTTATTAACAAAAAATACATTAATCATAGAGCCCTAAAGAAATTTTAATCAAATCCACAGATGTATTCAATAATTAGAAGTAACAACAATAATGGTGGAACAGCTTGTAAAAATCCACCAAACCCAGATAAGAAAATAGACAAATTAATAAATGATAAAGATTTTTGGCATTTTATAGAGAAACCCTTCTTCCAATATCATTATATCGACTAACAAATCATTTACTAACCAAAACCCAAAATGGAAAATGTAAAAAGGAATAGGAAAATTGAAAGGAAAAAAAAAAAAAAAACTTTGGGTTGGTTTTAAGTCACATAGTACAACCACCAAGAGTTTATAAAAAAGGTGACTTTTTAAAGAAGATATGAAGCAGAAAAAACAAAGCTTGAGAGAAGGGGTTGCTGAAAATTTTGCAGGAAACAGGAAAAAAGGTGAAAAAAAAAAAAGAATAATGGATTGGCTGGTTTAATCCATTGATTGCATAACACAAGAAAGAAAGAGAAAATGAGAGAAAACGTGCGAACATGTGTGTCAGAACCTGACACACATATATATAAACACATGCACAAGAAATATAATGAATACAAAGCTTGGAAACTGACCCACTTTGGCTTTCTGATTGAGTTTCCGGTACTCTGGTAAACAAGAGAATTGCTAAAGGATAGGAAATAAAATTGGGTCTTTTTTTTTTTTTTAGGCAGATGAAGCAAATTAGGCTTCAAGAATTCTTCCAAGAACTGAATAGGAATCTTGGCAGATAATTTATGTCTACATTCATTTAATTTTTTAATTAATATTTCAGTTTTTCAATAAGTTTAAGTTTTTTTTTTTTTTTTAAACTTATGTTGCTTTCATTTGATTTTCTTAATATATACTAATTCAATCTACCATTAAGCTTTTTCCAATATTAAAAAAATCCATTTAGAGATTAAATTGATTTTTTTTAACTTTTTCTCAGTTTTTTATAATTAGATTACTTTACAGACACTATTAATAAACTTTTACCATTTTAAATCAATTAAGACATTTTATATACAACACCATCTATTTCCCATTGTTTCCTTTAATTTGCTAAACAAAAACTGCAATGAGCAATTTGGAATTACACTTGCTTTTCCAATGAATTAAATGCATTTTCAATTTGTATTAAATTGTTTCTGCCAATATCAAAAGGGTTTCTTTTTCTTTTGATTTCATTAATAAAAATTAAATTTCTGCAAATTAAAAATATCATATATATATTTTAAAAAACTTATTTGAAAGTGTTAAAAATTCATAAACCATTCTTTATATTTTAATTGAATTTTTTAAAAAAAAAATTAAACAATGTATTTTCTCTGGAATGTTTTAATTTTTTAATTGGATTAGTAATGGAAATATTATTTTATTTATGTATGCAAATGGCAGCACGTGCAGACTAATGGGGGGTGTTAGAAACAAGGCAATGGCTTGTCGGTTACCTAGATAAAAGTTGTCATCAGTGTTAAAAAAAAAAAAATTAAATAGATACAAGTGTTTAATATATATTAGAAAATTAAAAATATTATAAATTAATAAAAACTAAAAAAATTAAATATTTTTAAAATTCTTATAAAAATTGATTATATGTAATTAAATTTAATTTTTTTAATTTTTTAAATTTATACTAAATATCATATTATTTAATTAAATATATTTTTATTAAATATTTATTATATTTAATATTTATTTAATATAATTATTTATTTACTATTTAATTTTTTAAATATAATTGATTAATTAATTAATTAATCCATTTAACTAATTAAATCAATTGAGTCCACAATTAAAAATCTAATAAATTTAAGTTTCAATTGGAAATTTTAAACATTTACTATTCACATCCCAAGAGAGTTTTTATTCCTTTTTTTCTTAATTTTGTTTCCAATTTTATAGTAATAATAGTGATTTTCTTTTTAAATTATTTATTTTGTCTTTTAATGTTAACCACCTTTTTTTTTTTAAATGGGAAAGACCCCATCAAATATCATGGGGGATCAAAGCAGGTGATAAAAACACATGTGGTAAGGGGGCACCCAAAAGAATAGACCCATTGGGAAACTTCTTAAATTAAAACCCTAGTAAATAAGTGATAGCCCAACTGACATTAAGTTTTCTATGATTAAAATAAACTTTTGGGAAAAATTGCACAAATTCGACTGTCTATATGCAAAAATAAATGCTATAAAAATTACGTATATTTTTATTTAGTTTTTTAGTTATAATTAATATTATTTGATTTTTTTATTTTTTTAAAATATTTATAGTTCGATGCTTATTTGAATATAGTTATGGGTATAATTTTTTAATATACGAAAAAAATTTAATTTACCTATATAAACACATGTATATGTAGGTATAATTTTTTTAACATATGAAAAAATTATAATAAAATTTAAATAATAATAATTTTTGTTAATAAATGGTAATTTAAACTGAATTGATTCAAATTGAAAAATATTATTTCAAAATCAATCTTTAAATAGGTTTAATCTGCATCCATAGATACTAACTTGTTTTTTTTCTTTTTTTTTTAATTTTTTGGCTAAATAGATTATTCCCCTCTTATATTATGACTTTTGTTTTATTTTTAATAAATAAATGTCATAATAAATCTGTTACTGCAATAAAAAATTTTCCAAAGCAAAGCTAAACATTTTTTTTTTTTTGCTTTGTTACTCCATTTTCTTTTTTATAATGTAAAATTTTCAAGAAAAATGCAAAATCATTGGATAAAATGAAAATACAAAGAAATATTCAAAGTTGAAAGCAGCAAGTAATATTATAAAATCACTTGAAAAAAAAATAAATTTAAACAAAATATTAAATATCTTTGAATATATTAAAACAAATTAATATCAATATTTTAATTTTATGTTAATTTATTAATTAATTAATTTCTTTAATATTTTTCTTTTTTTTAATGAATGTTTATATATTTCTTCTAAATTTAGACTTATTTATTTTATTAATTCCCCTATAAGATTATTTAGTGGTTGGTTTAATTTTGACCCATAAAATTTTGGCCTAATGTCAACAAACTCAAGAAATCTGAAGATTAGTGTATGATTTGGTTTGGGGATTCCAACTTTTTATGCTTTTAGCTTATATAATTGTACTTGAAATTATTTTTAAACCCATAAAAAAATATTTCTTTTATTTTTCTCCAAGAATCTTATGCTTTTGCATTGTGATTGTGATAGCTTATCAATATGGAAATTGGCTGAAATTAATTAAAATATATATATATATATCTTTCCAACCAATTCTCCTTTTGACAATATGTAAAATCTCATTTTCAATTGTTCCCACTTTGTTTAGCCTCTTGTTTAGAGTTCTATTATTTCATATATATATATATATAT
>JAQSVH010000002.1:8264102-8279632 GCA_029448705.1 Adansonia digitata
AAACTGATTGAGTTCAGTTCATTCAATTTGATTTTGATTTTATTTGATTTCAGTTTGAGATATTATTCAATCTATTTATGATTTAAATAATATATTTAATTTGCATTGAAGAAAAAAAATGTACACTTGGATTGTAAAAAATAAAATCATCCTTTCATAAAGTATAAACTTTTGCCAAAAACAAAGCAAAAGACAATGTACTATCAAAGTATCAAAAAGCTAATACACAACAGGCAGAAGAGTACATGAAAATTATATTTTTTTAATTTTTTTTCTTGGTGACAAGTAAAAATGTACATGAAATTTTGGAAATTAAGATGAATCCAAGCAAACCCATTGCCCCATTTTCCGTTTGAATGTGAAACAGCAGGCAGTACCTGAATTTTCCTGGGAAGCAAACAGAAAATTACGGAACCCTAAAGTGACATGATTGATGGAAAAATATTCTCAAGTCAACTAAAAAAACAAAATGATAAAGAATAATGAATGAAAATAGCAGAGGAAAAAAAAAAGGTTAGTTTCTAAAACAATCATCATGAAACAGCAATATCTTCTCTTTTGACAGATTGACATTCCCAAGTCAAAAACTCGTACATCTCTATAATGTTTCTATATTGCAGTTTGCAGTGTTGAATTCAAAGCATATCAAAATAAACACAACAGCATTATAAATTTTGTAGGTAATAACCAAAATTATTTATTAATCATGTTATTTATTTGATTTAATAAATTTAATTTTTTTTATAAATTTTGGATGTATTTGTTTATAATAATAAAATTTTTTATTTAAATTTAAAAATAAAAATAAAAAAATAAAAATAAATTTTTATTTTTATTAATCTACAAACAGTAATTTAAGTTTTCAAGTTAAGTTAAGTCGACAAAAAAATATTAAAATTTTTCAAATTGCGAACTACCTAGCCTAACTTGTGAATACTTATAGTGACAACTAAAGGTGTTCATAACCGGCAACAATTCATCTTTCTTTTCAAATGTCTTATATTAGATCGAGCTTAGCCTATAAGTACATTTTAATGTTTAAAAAAATTAAAATATTATTTTTATATTAATATTTATATATTTTATATTTAAATTTAAATAAAAATTTATTAAATAAATGATAATTCAAATTGAGTTGGACTAACCCAAATCACTAAATATCATATATAAAATTGATCTAATCTAACCCTTTAACATATCTGCTAATCATATTATCTAAAACATGTACACAAATTCAAGCATTTTCCCTTTTTTTTTTTTTTTTTCATTTCCTTTCCTTTGCGAAGAAAATATAGACTAAACACCATTTACTTCCCCCTTGGATTTTACTCAACAAAGTGTTACATTAAAATGAAATAGTAATTTCCCAAATAAATGCGTACACACAAGTAGACTCTTGAACCTACATTTTATTAATTCGGGTTGGTTTGACTCTATCAAAACTAATATTTAATAATTAAAAATATTTTATTTAAATTTGATTATAAAATATGTATAAATATTAAAATAAATATAATTTTTTTAATTTTTATTAATTATGAATAATAAATATAAGTAATCTGCACGAGTCAAACTCGGGCAAATTCAAATTTAAACAAAAAATTTAAAATTTTTTCGAGTTACAATCTAACTCGACCTTTAAAAATTTCTATACACGACTAAATAGTTGCTGAAAGGAGTTTCATAAGCAACGATATCCCCTCTTCACGTTTGATCAAATATTGTGCAGTAGAAGCAATGAAGGAACATTGGATACTTTAGCTTAGTTTATGGTAATAATACATTATAAAAGTGAAGTTTTTTACCTATGCATTTTATCTCAATAAGAGAATCCCCAATGCTTTTCATTAAGGATTATGCTAATAAATAGATGTATTTAAAAGTTGAGCTATTCTCTCAATCGTAGTGAATTGAGCTTGCACATAATTTTTTTTTAATTTGGATAAATTTGGTTTGACCCGAATTATTTATTAAAAATATTTTACTTAAATTTAACTATAAGAATATAAAAATATTATTTTAATTTTATTTTAAATTGACTTGAGCCTTGCTTGGTGTAGGCTTGGATAAAAAAAAATTAGACCATAACTTGGTTTGATTTAATTTATGGATAGATCTACCAACGAATAACATAAATGTATAATTTAAAAGTTATCATATTAAGTAAATTATAAATTTAATGCATAAGAATCCATTAAATTAACTATTAAGAGGTTTAATTCAATTATTTTATCCAATAAATATGAAATTTAAATTTCAACTTATTGAGTCTTTTACTTTATTTTCAAATTGTAACTTTTTTTTATAAAAAAAACTATTAATTATTGCATTTAATATAAATATTTTTATAAATAATAATTTCATTAACCTTAAATAATGGCTATTGACACATCTTACCAAAATCATTTTATTAGATATCAATGACTTTAGATTCTTTTCTTTCAACTCACTTATAGTAAAGATTTTTTAGTGGGCATTTTTAAAAGCTATTGAATGATTGAAATGGAAGAGCAATTTTTTAATTTTCATTTTAATAATTGCAAACTCTTACAATCTTTTGGCCTACAAAATTGATGACCTAATTATGTTTTTCTTGTATAATGATATTAATTAAAATGATAATTTTTAAAATAAAAAATATGATTAAAAAATTAATTTTTCTTAAATCCAATAAAAGTAATATTTTAAAATGTAATTTTTTAAATTGATAATAAAATAAAATTTAACTGATACCCACATTATAAATTTAAAAAAAAAAAAGAAAGAATAAAGAAATTTCAATTAAAAAATCTAAAATATATGCTAAAGAGTTGTAATTAGTATATTTTGTCTTAAAGTTAATAAAAATAAACAAAATATTGCTCCTTATCTTCACTAATCTTTATTTTGGTTAACAAATTAATTACCAATAAAACAAAATCAAAGCATTTCCACTTAAAAGATTTCTACTATCCTTTTTTGTAGGATTGAAATATTATAAATGTTTAGTTTGAACTAATTGTCTCCGATTAATTATACTTAACAGTTAATCATTAATTTAATAATAAGTATAATGTGTTTTAATTAGATTAATGTCTAAACTTTCAATCTTTTCTCTGATTACGGATTAGATTATTTAGTCGACTCAAATTGAATCAAGTCATAAATTAAAAAACAAATTAAAGTCTGAGCTCAGATATTTATTTAATAAATAAATAAATTTTATTTAATTTTAATTTTAATTTTAAAATATGTTTAAAAATATTAAATAATGGTGGCATATGATGTGATATGCCGCATGTAAAGCGAATTAAGAGCATCTTACTATTTCCACATTTTACATGGTTTTTATGTTTCATAACAAAAAATATTTTCCAAATCGAAAAAAGAATCAAATTTAGGTTGAAAATATAGTATTTTTCATTTAAAAATTTATACCATGTAAAATGTAGCATTAAACGTTTTTCTTCCTTATAAAATATTCGAAGTTCACACGTCGAGTCGAAGTATCAATTTTGTCTGTTGGTAGTATGTCACTGTTCATCTATCTTTTAGATCAGATTTTGTTCTCAAAGTATCACTCATTACCTACAATGTGAACAGATCTGGTCACAGTTCAAACTTCTTTTAAATTTGAATTTAATTAAATTAATATTAAAAATAATATTAAAATATTAAAAATTATTTTTATATTAATATTTATAATTAAATATAAATGAAAATAAATATTTTTTACTAATAAACAGTGATTTAAGTTGGACGACTAGGTTGAATTTGAAAAGATGTAAGTTTATGTAACTTGACCGTTGGATAAATATAAATGTGAATACAAATCGTATAAATAACTCGTAATTCTAGTTTTCAAGTTAGCCTATTTGAGTTTGCCTAAGAAATCTAAAAAATTTTTGAGTTACGATCCGATCATTGAGCATTTTTATTTATGTTAAAAGATGTATTTAGACTTGTATTAAAGATTATGAGTTTTCTTAAGTACAATTTAAAGGTTAAGAGATTATCTAGGTACAAATTTAAAATTGTGGGCTTATTTGGATACAATAAAAGTACATAAATTTATCTAAATAAAGTAATAAAGTTTAGGATTTTTTTAATTTATTTTGATTTTGATTTTTCACCGCATTACTTTAGGGGGAAAATTTTGCAAATTAGAAGGTAAAACAAACAACTTACGAGGGAGGAAGTCAATTTTGAAAAAGGGCCATTCCACCTCTAAATAGAGAGGATACCTTTACTTACTAATGCTAACCAAGTGAACATGTATCAAAATTAACAATCTTTACAGTTTATTTTTTAATTTACTATTCATTTTTGAAATAATATATTTGTAGCAATGTACTTTCTAACTCAATTAAAAAATATATAAAAATTAAAATATTTTATAAAATATATCTATTTCCTCAAGAAAAATTAGTTTATTATTACCTTTTGATCATTTTTATTTAAATTAAAACGTTTGTTGAAATTCGAAATTTAACTCAATCATTTTAAAAGGAAATGATATCCGATAGATTTGATATTAGAATCCAAACTAAGGTGGCAAAATAGCTCAAACCCACTGAATTCCAACCAGGCGCAATTTTTTTTTTTTTTTTTGAGAATAGGGTTCGGGTTAAGTCAAATTTTTATTAAAGATTCACGGTCAAGTTAAAGACAGCTTTAGATAAAATTCATCCCATCCCATCCAACCTAATATATTTACTAATAGATTCCTCTTCTAATTTTATAACTACTTTCTATATATTTTAGTTGGCATTCCTTTATCACATGCATTTAGTTTAATCTTATAAAAATTAATATTATATATAGTATCAAATAAAGTTTCAAGGCAAGACGAGTTAAAGGGATTTCTCATTTCCGAGTCAAGATTGGAGGTTAAGTTTTCAATAAAATCGGATTCGAGGTGAATTTTGAGTATATAAACATGAAAGTCAAATTGAGTCAGCAAAAAACTTTATGATCCAACCCACTGCCAACAATCTCAATATTTACAACCTTTTTTCTTAATACATTGGCAAAATTATTATCATAGGTGATACATTTGATCATTTTATTTTAAAGAAAAAAAAAAGTTCGTGAAAAAGAGAGAAGATAATGGAAGAGTGGGGTGGGTTTTGGGCCCCGAAAAACAGTCTGGTTAAGTCATTTTCAGCTACAATAAAATTCATATAATGCTAGGATGTGGACTTTGTGATCCAACTACCTGAGATTTGTAGGGTCTTATAACATTTGCAGGACTTATGGTGTTTTCCAAGCGTATAATCTATAAATATTTTCTTAAAAAAAAAAATAAAAAAATTCAATCCTAATGTCGGCTGCTACAAGAAAAAACATAAGAATAAAATATTGGCAAATTTTATAAAATTTGTCATCTTTCCTATCAAGTAAAGCCAAAACCAAATCTTCTAAACTAAGCTCAATCGTTTATTGATTTTTAAAATTTTAAAACCAAACCCTGCTAACTTCTAGGCATGGCATAAAACTTATAACATGTGAGAAAAGCTTCATTAACCTTGGGTTTTTCCTCCTAATCAGTTGGAAAATATGGAACAAACCAGAAAGAGGCCTAAGAAGCCCTAGTTCTTTGATATTTTAGACAAATTTTCTATGTCCTTTAACCTTACATAAATGATTCTGCAATATTCACAAGAATTTCCCTCGCTGTAAACGTGATAAATTCGGGATCTTAAGATTCCGATAATTCTGGTTGTCCGAAACTCAAACCAAGGAGCTAAAAAAAACAAAGCGAAACAAAAAGCGTATAAAAGAGACTGAATGCAAGAGATTCATTTAATAAGACTTTTTTTGAAAATCTAGAAAAAAACATAGCAAAAAGCAAGGTTTAACTTGAATAAAGAAGGTTAGGTTGAAGGTTAGAATCCCCTCTCCCCCTTGGATTTCTTCACATGTTCTTTAAAAAAAAAAAAAAAAAAGGCAAAACTATAGCAAATTAATTAAAAAAAAATCACATATGAATTAATAGCAGTTTGATAAAGACAATATGATAAAGTGCAATATTATCAGAAGTACTTAACAGTCAACATTCCTAACAAGTTGAGGGAAGGAGTGAGGGATTCTACCTCTGCAAAAGTTCTACAATGTCGAAATGATCTTGCTTCACACCCAGAAACCGCATGCCTCGGAATGTTTTCTACTTTTATTTGATAACAGCAACTGTTTGCAACTACTAATTAAGGCAAAGCAAAACAATCGACAAAATTTAATTTGCATTGTCACCAGTTAAATGTGCAACAGATACCTAAAGCATCAAGAAAGATTATCTAAGAAACTTCACTTCAATTTCTTCCCTTGTAATAATGGAAAAGACAAACCAGCTTTGAGTTTGGACTTGTCTAATCAATTATTGTATTCTTCTCATTTGTCTTCACAATCACAATATCCTGCTGAGAGACTTGATAAGCGATTTCAGATTCTTTCTCGTAGCCTCATCACCCGTGAATCCCAATATATCAGAACTAATATTCTGCAATGGTAAATGAAGAGAGAGAGAAAGAGAACAGATGTGAATTTAAGCTTTAAATAAAACAACTGAGAGGAATGGTAATAGCTGGTAGGGAACATTTTACCTCGATATTCTTCAAAGTAAAAATCAGATTATAAATTGATTTTTGAATCAACTCGGTATTCTCAGGCGTCATAATGGATGAATGCACCCTTCTGCACAGAAAAGAATTGTAGTTTTAAGGCTCTAAATTTAAGATGAGGAAGAGGGCAGCCAAGCCAAAAAAAATCTAGGGGCCACATCTTGTTTTCACATGAAGAGTCTTCGTTTCCCTCATATCATAATTAGAAAATTACATCTTAGCATGGTCGAAATTCAAACTGTGCATACCTATGCTTCCACATTACTATTAATTTATCAAGCCATAGCATTTCAAGATAAGGTCGGTGATTTTAAATTTTCTACTTCAAATTCAAGGATCACCTAAGAGTTCATGGCACAACATCCACAACTGCATTTAAACTGTAGCAGTAACGATAGATAGCTTTGTAGCTGGAGTTTGCGCCATATAGTCCTTTGGTTTTAGGGGACTACAAAGGCCTAAGAAGATAAGGTGGTGGCTTGAAATGATTAAGAATCAGGGTTGATTGTAGCAGTAATATAACGCTAGCTGTTGAATACAGATGTAAAATCATAAAAATACTCCATAACACGACATGAAGGTGGAAGATGACAATGTAAAATGTAACTATTAACATCACCGTTTGATGTATTTTCAAACATTACCTACAAAAAAAAAATCATGCAGCACCGGTAGACTTTTTATCTAAGGAATGACAATTTTGAACTAATGCTACAGAAATGAGAAAAATATTAATAAATTATTTACTTTGAAGTTGCACAATATTTTCTTAAAATTACAGATGAGAAGGACTAAACTGCCAACTCACACGCATTAATATTTAGGAAACCAAAAAAAATTAAAGCTAACATTATGCTACCATGAGCGACAAAAGGCCTATCGATTCAAGCATTAAGTAAAACTGATGTACTTTGTGTGATAGCTTAAACATTGGCAGCCAAGTAAAGCACATGAAAGGGAAGCGCTGGGGCCAAAATAAGCGAAAATTAACAAGAGTGGCATTTTGGTCCAGCCAGAGACTTAGGCATCAGATTTCAGTTATTATGTGGCAACAGTCCTATGCCATGGCATCTATATCCAGTTATCCACTGTTTAACCTGATAGGAAGTCCCCAATCCTGAGCTGTACACAAACTAGATATGAATATTAGCAAATCCCCAATCCCAAGCTTGTGTTGCTCGGAGCCAAAGCTATCCTCATACTTGATGGATTCGCAGATCCTGAGGGTTAAGAATAGTTGGGCAAAATCTCAGATCAACTTTGATTAAGGGACAGGATTTGCTCAAAAGATTTTCATGGGAAAGGATGAAGCGCGGTAGGCTGAAGGGCAAACGATCACCATGGCAGTGGTTATTCTAATTTTCTTATTCAACCACTTCAAAATCAGCCCCTCTCTATTTTTCTCAAGCTATCTGTTTAACCTCTTTAACTTTCTAAATTCTTTACATCCTTTCATTTTAATTCAGCTAAATTTGAAAATTATTTAAAATAATTAAATAAAATATATTAATAAACCATTAGAATTTTGGCCCCCTTGACAATATATCTTGGCTCCATTTGCGTACATGGGCAAGCTGACACTAGATCTTACAAGAGGTTTCAGCCCTGGCGTAGTATAGATACAGAATGAAACAAATTTCATGAGATTTTTTGGGGGGGGGGGGGGGATGCTTTGTCTTAAACAAATTATTAATCATAAGCATGCGGGAGTAATGCTTTATTATTACAAGCACATCTCAATCAAATTATAACCAAGGGAGAATAGAGAAATCACCTTAAATCTTCAGAGGCTTGTGTTAGGCTTCTGGTCAAAGTCTCAACCTCCTTAAGCAGACCACTTTCACGAAGCTCAGTCAGCAAAGGTTGCACATCCTCGGCCATGGCTTCAATCTGAAAAATCACTACATCAAATTCAAAATTTTAAGCATGAGAATCCATCAAAACCTCAGTTTAGAATGTTTGTCCAGTAAGTTAGATAGCAGGGAGACACAGACATAAACTACTAGATATATGCACACCCGATCACTATGTAGGTGTAATAATAAATAATTCATTATCCAACTGCGCACCCAGAAAAAAGATAATGTAGCAGACCCATTCACTTCTTGGGTTTAATAGAACTTCCAGCAATATAGTTTAGAAAAAGAAATCTTATCAATAAGACATAAAACGTAACAAGGCATGTCAGACCTTTGAAAGCAGGGGCTTTGCATCCTCAATAACAGCAGCAACTCGCTCAGCTAGTGAATAAGTGTTGGCAATACCAATTTCCTCCATCTGACGAGCCAGACGGGTGACTATCCCGACCAAAGCATCCAGACTTACCCCTTGTTCTCCCTTTATCTTTTGCCTATCACATACAATGAGGCCTTCCTTAAGACAGTCTGCATCGAGAGGTCCCACTGAAGGTGATGGAATTGGATCCCGTGGTGTGATGTCAATCAAAGTTTCCATCAGAAGACCAGATTGGTTCACCTCAATCAGTGAATTTCGAGGTATAATAATCTTATCATCTTCAACCTATGAATGATGGCAGCAACGTTGGGGCATACACAAATCAAACCAAAACTAAACAAAACGTTACAGAAAAATTATCATCCTGAAACGTACCTCAACAACTGCTTCTATACTTTTCAGGGAGGGATTAACACGTACAACATTGCCTACAGTCACTCCTCTAATCCTAACAGGTGTTCCAGTGCAAATACCAGCTGCCTGAGCAAATTCAAACACTGCCAGGTACTTCCGGAATTTAGAACGTATCTGAAACCCCCTCAACCAAGCCAGACTAAGTGCAAGAAGCACTGTACCTGACACAAGAAACAACCCAACCCCACCTTCCCAAATGCTTCTACGACCAAACCCAAAATCACTCAGCGGACGTAGTGTTTGTCTCCAAATATTCCCAGGAATATCTAAAACAACAGCAAGTGGATCCTTTTGCTCTGAAGAAGCAGGTGGTGGGTTATTCTCAGTACTAGCAGACATAGCTCTAAATTTTGCCAGCCTTGATCTTGGTTTAGGTGGAAGACATGGCAAAATTTTAGGAGAAGAATGTGGGATGGTGGTCAAATTTGATGATAACACAGATGGGCATGTCGAAATCTTAACTAAGGTATTTCCAACCATTTTCGGAAATTTGAAAGCTAAAAGCTATGAATACTACACAGTCCAAACTGCTATCAATACTATCCCTTTGAGCTAAATATAGAACGAAACAAAATGGATTCTCTCTAAATGTTCAGAGGCTAAGGCTTCCATTTAACTGAAAAGCAACACGATTGCGATTCCATCAGTTGAAAGAAGAATCCATTTCTTCGAATAAAAAAAATAGAAGTTACATTAAATACTTAAAACACCATCAATATCGCTTGAAAAAAAAAATTAATCAGGTTAGTAATTCTTCGAAGCTGCCTTAATCACCACTTAAAAAAGAAAGAAATTAAAAGAGAAAAACCTAGCTTGAAGTTGAAAGAAAGAACTCCAGTATCTATTATATTCAACTCACAGGGTCTAAGAGAAAGACAAGAGAAAGGAATCGAAAAAGGGGAAAATGAATCAAGTCTTAATATCAAAATGAAAATTCATCAATTAATTCAACAGTAAAATTACAAGTCAAATAACTGTAGTTAATATCCAATTAGTTCACTAATACTACTAGTACTAACCTAAGATTTCACAGAGAGAAACAAACGAAAATTTTTCTTGAAATTTTCTCGATAACCACACACCTTAAAAGAAAGAAAAGGATTGAAGGTTTCGTGAATGAGTGATTACCTCCAGGAGATGGCTAGGGATTTTCCCTTCCACGAATCGGAGGCTGCGATTCCGACATTTCGTTGGAAATGAAAATAACAAAGCTAAAAAAATATAATAAAAAAAACCATCTCAGCTAAATTAAGTTCTACATTCAAATAAATATTAATATTTAATTTACATTAAAATAATTTTTTAATTTTTTTAATTTGCAAGCAAATAAAAAAAATTATTTTTAATTTCTACTAAATAAATCTAAAAGTAAATCAATTTTTAGTTTATAAAAAAGGTTTATTTAAATATAAATCAAATGATAAAAATTTATTTAAATACAATAAAAATATAAAATATTATTTTTCAATTTATATTCTTAATTTATCAATGGAAGAATTGAAAAAAAAAAACAAATTACCGATGAAAATCATAGGAAACATGTTGAATTTTAAAAAGAATCTTAATAAGAATTTATGAAATTTTGAGGTTTTATTTTTTTAAAATAAAAGTCAATATAAACTATTCAATATTTGGACTTGATTAATTTATGTATTTCCTTTAAAACGTGACTAAAAATATTTTGACCCAGTTTGTAAGTTATGGCCCATTTTTATATAAAAATATGATTAAATATTCATTTAAGCTTTATATTTAAATTTAATTTTTAGTTTGATGCTTAAAAAATATTAAGTATTTAACTTGGTAGCCAAGCATCCTTTTATCTTCCATGATTTCATTCGATCAATCAAAAAGGGTAAGGGAATATATCGAGAATTGATTCAATTAATAGGACAAAAGCAAGCACAAAGATTCATTAACCCTAAAAAACAAAATGCATATCATCCTAACATCTAAGTTCGAAACAAATATCAATTAAGAATACATATTCGATATGAATATAATTAATTTTTAGAAATTTTTTATATATTTAAAAATTATATCCATACTCGTGTTAAAATGAGTATCAAATTAAGATGTAAAACATGAATATTTTAGTGAAAATAAAAAATCCGAATAATCTAGCATCCATAAAAATACCAAATAAAATTCCGTTACAAGAACTTTTTGACCGTTGCAAAACGGCATGAAGTCCAACAAACTAAAAAAGGTCAAAATAAAAAAATCTAGCTTTCATCGCCTAGTGATTGAGATACAGTCTTAGGGGCAGTCTGTAATTTCACAGGTCTTGGACGCTCAAACCTGCATACATGAAACGAATGAAACAAGAAAAAAAAAAAAGTATGGTCAAGACCAAGAACCTTGAGATTTTACCAATATGATAAGAAAAGATCAGTAGGCTTAACCTATGATACTTGAAAGGTATGTATCCGACACAAATATGATTAATTTTTTCAAAGATCTTCATGTCTGTAGAGAGTCCTTGAATAATCATATTCTCATATCTATGTCTACATATACGTAAGACATGATTGTCAGATATGGGTACTTGAAGAAAAACGAAAAGTTGGAGCAACATAGCGATTCACTGCAATGCTGCCGGTATCGGACAGTAAGGGGAACAACAATTCCTTTCCGATATGCACCATGCTTGTTCATTTCGAATAAGGATGCCGGTTCAATAAAGAAAAACTGAAAAAGAGGCACTTCTCCATCATGTATTATTACCTGGAGGAAGCGACTGCTTTAACTTGTCGGCCTTCTCAGCATCAGAAACACAGAGGGTGTACAAGTACTTGGAGCAGCGGACCTTGAACTTGACAACATCTCGGCTTTTCTTGATTTTCACGGAGCGCGCGTCTTTCCTTCTGGCAGTGAGAAGGAAGTCCTTGATCTCATGAATTTGCTTAGGCTGCGCATCACAACATGGAAAAACCAAGCGGAATCTTAAGAAATAAAGCAGAACCCGAAATCACGACCGTAAAGGCCAAAAGGCTAAAATGGCAAGGCCAATAAGCATTAATGCTGACCAAAGGTTACTAAACAGATACTGTGGAGGACATTGTAATTTAGAGGCACTCGACCACCAACACCCCAATGTTTCAACTTTGTTAAATTGTCAGCAATTTAGACCCAAATTTTACAGTCTTCCTTAGCCCGACCAGTCTACTAGTAAATGGTTTTCTCATTATTTAAGCAAGTCCTATGTTGATAATGAAATTAAACATTGATCGAAAGCAAAATGGTCCTTTAGATGCAAAACAAATCCCATCAAATAACTGCAATTAATAGTTTCAAGTAGACCAAATGCACAATAATTCATCGAAAAGAAAGTACACTGAGAGCATCAACATTATCACAATTTTACAACTCAGATAACTCTAATCTAAGACAAAGCCCACATCTTTCAAATTTCTCCTCCTAAAATACATATAACCCAAACTAACTCACAGTATCTTTTATAAGAACCGATTCAAATTTCAACCCAACTTCACTAAGAAAATAAATGATCAAAAACTGCAACAAGCAAGCCAAATAACGGAAAAATGTACAAAAAATTTTCAGGTAAAATAAAGAATCTGAAGCATAAATAATCATCATTAAGTACAGACATGAGGCACTGAACATAAAAAATCTACAGAAAATAATTGAACACAGAAATGGGTTTTACCATTTTCTATTGAAGTTTTGAGGAGAGCTTCTTCACTCTGCAGAAATAACCTAAAAAACACAAAGCACGCCCCAAATTCCAAACCCTTGTTTCATCGCCATTGGATTATATGGAGGCGCTCAACAAAAGCCCTAAAATAATTCGATTGCATTGCCCGTTTTAGCCTTCTTTAAGTGGCCGTGTTACGTTAGGAGTCCTATCCTTCAGCTGGACTTGGACCCGAGTTGTTACGGGCCTAATGACGAAGGCCTTCGTATTACGATTTAAGAATTCAATATTGGGTCGAATTTGTTTATCATTATTATTTTTTGGACAAGCCACATTGGGTCTAATTTAATAGGGGAAAGCATCATCAGAAATTTTTAATTGAAAATTTTAGGGTTTAGCTCAAATGGTTCTAGCGGTTCTCTTAAGAGGGCGATTTTGGCAAGGTTGAATACGATCCACATCATTTGCAAATTCCCCTTTCTTAATGAGTTCGCCTTTATTATGGTGACAATTGAGTTTTTTGAATGGGATTAAAACATATACAAATAGATTTCATAGATTGAAACGAGTTGTGATCCAATTCTTATATCTTCCTACCTAAGTTTTGCCAGGACTAGCTTGTTAGCTTGTTTTAATGTTTAAAAATTATTAAAAATATATTTATAATTAAATTTAAATAAAAAATATTTATTATTAATAAATAGTAATTGGTGCTAAACTGACCTAAATTTATAAAATTCTCGTCTAGGATTCAACCCTGAATAGGTTTACTTAGAAATATCCCATTTCAGTTTTAAATTAATAGTTTTAATTTTTCAAATTTATCCTAAGGAACAATATATTACTATTCTAATTTTGTTGATGAAGCATGAACACTCCACTTACAATGAATGAGATAATTTTTCTTTCACTCTCCTAACCCTTGGTATCCTTTGTTAAAAAAAAAAATTACTAATTGGGATCATATAAAAGAAAATTAATAAATTCACATACAAAATTTTAATAATGTAAAGAGTATATTGAACAATAAATAAGAAATATAGAAGTTAAAGTTAATCTTCAAGAGTTTGAACTTGGAATCTTCTAAATTTTAGTGAAAATGTACTAGTATTTGGTTTTCACGTCAAAATGTAACTGATCCAATAGTTTTCAATCTTGGGTTACTTCGAGCATAAATTTTGTTCTTTGATTCCTCCATGGCTCGACCATTGAAATCTACGGCAGTTCTCTCAACCAGTAGGTTGCTTTGTTTTTTCCATTGTCAACAAAGAACTCTCCAAAATTTGGTGCTAAAATAGATAGTACGGATTTGAATATTTATAATTTTTTGATTTTTTTTATGAATTTGGAGCAAATGTAGATACGATAATATAATTATTATCCATAGTGAATTTGAGCAGCTATAATATTGAATCCTTAAATATTCATCATCCGAATCTACATTAATATCATGGATAATGGATTTAGATATCCAAATTTGCTATCCAAATCTATATTACTTTTACAAATATCTGAATTCATTATCCGTTTTATTATGAAATGTAAAAATTTATGTTTATGAAAAGTCAAAACTTGGCTTCTAAGTTTAGCTATTTATTGAATTCAAAATTTTAGTGGATTCGACAGATAATATTATTTAATTCAGAGTATGAATTTAATCCAAAAAATAAATGGATTTAAATTTTAAGTCATTATGAATCAGATTCGAGTATTATAGAGAAAATACAGATATTTCACTGCCATTCTTATTTTAAATGCATAAAGAGTTGACAAAACAATTTTGATATCTCCCAATAAATGTCGACAATGGGAAGGGACGGTTTTTTTCTTGCCCCGACTCTGGATCTATCTTTATGTATAGATATTCAAAATTTATTTGGAATCCGATTTAATTTCAAAATAAATATAAAATTTAACTCTATTGATTCACATAATCATATTTAATTACAAGATGTCATTTAATAAGTTAGATTCGAATATATCAACATTTGCAACATTATTTTCTTCTGTTTTTAAGCAATAATCACCTTTATAGAAAAAATAATTTCAAAAGTATAAAGGCAAAACCATAAATATATATAAAAAGTCCAATGTACGATAAATGGTTTAGTGACCTCTTCATCTATTAATCTTTAAACTATGTCTAAAAATAATTTATTATAGGGTTCTCCAGAACATTTGGAAGAAGAATATTAACCAAATAAGTGCTTTTTCTATTATTAATTAGTCAAAGAACAATTTCTAATAATATCCATAATTGAAGCTTTCAACAAAAAAATTAAAAATAATATATGTATATATATATATATCCATATCAAATGAATCAAATCTTCAATATACAGGAAGCCTTTAAAACAAAAGCACTCCCAGATTTTTAGATGTATAGGTGGAGAACTTTTATTTTTTAAATAACAATTCAAAAATCTTTTAAAAATAATCATTAAAATATTATATAAATTTTTACTTTTCTTTTTTTCTTTTATATTTATTATAGCTGAAAATATTTGAAATTATCATATTATTTGTTGTAAAAATATTCATGGATTGAATTTGAACGAGTCTAAGTTAGAATTGAGTTATGGAAAACAAGCATAGTCTGTGAGATTGAACTTTTAAATATTTTA
>JAQSVH010000002.1:8414488-8432229 GCA_029448705.1 Adansonia digitata
AACTGGGATCAATTTGTTCGGATTGTTACACGAATCCAGGCAATCTGCATTCGCATGCACACACACACACACACACACACACACAAAAACGGAGACTGAAGTGAACAAGTTCTTAACCAAACCAGAAACGATGTACTGTTGTTGATCATCCAGAGATGAAAACTATATCATTGACAATTGCTTTTTTCGTTTGCCCTTTTTCTGAACCTGTTTAATACATAGAACTGTGAGCGTTTATGTATTTACACGAGTTCCGGCTGAATTATGTAAATGTAATTTGAGTCAAAATTCTTAAGAGGAAAAATTCAAGCTAAATATTGTACACGGTTTCGCTTCATCTGGCACCAGAGGAGAATTCCGAGTCATGCACCTATTGTTAGAAGGGTAAAAAACAAGCATTTCAATTCATAGTAAAATGACAAACAAAATCACCTCTTTGTAAAGCTATATTCGAATTGAAGCATCATAGATATATTCTAAATATTGTCAGAAAGTAATGATGGATCATGACTGGGCATATGGCTACTAAGAACCTGATATTTGATGAAGACAGAACTAGCTCCAAACTGAAGGGTTTCTGAATTGCGTTCCCATTGCATTCAATAGAAAACTGACAAGATCTTCTCTCTGAACCTCTTTCTCCTTCTTAAGATCGAGATGACGAACCTGAAGATATTATCACTTTAGGGTCGAGTTGTACATGCTGGTAAAGATAGGTGATCTCAAAATATGCATAGATATGTAACAATTTGAGACTAAATTAAAAGGGAACCAATTAATGTCCTCGTAGTAACAATAAAATTGGATAATAGCCTCCCATGTCAGAATCACCTTAACAAAGCCGGTTTGAGATACACCCACGTCCGTTATGATAACAAGACATTTTATCTCGTGTTCACTAGCATATTCGTACTGCTCTGTGAGGCTTGGATCAGGTATAGGAACAAGCTCAGCCTGATGTATATGAATTCACAAATAAGTTATGAAGCAACGAAAAGAATTCAAACGAGGATATTCCATCATACATCAAAAGTTCGAAAGCAAACGTTCTAGCCCCAACCTTGATATTCTCCTCCCACAATTCAGCAACAAGTTCCATGCGTTCAATTAACAGACCACCGCCTCCTCTTGAACAAACGAGGATGCTGGTTGTAGCTTCATTTCTGAAGCAGTAAACACAAAGGCGACGGGCGGACCGATGAGTATGGTCAAAGAAGTAAAAAATAAAACGGATAAGACATAGATAAGCAACAGGAGGAAACTGCACCTGATAGGCTTGAAATCTACAGGAGAATGCTGGATTATAGTCTCAAGCGCAATGCTGGTGCCAACAGCACCAGGAGTATTTGTTTTCTGGATGGGGAAAAAAGATAAATATATAATCACCCACTAAATATATGAGATATGATTTCATGCTTGAAAGTATGTAAGTATACCATGGTACTAGCAAACGCTTGCTACTAGAATCTAAGCAACTACGCTTATTTGATTTATGAATTGCACATGCAGTTAAGACTGGTATGGATTTGTTGCTGCAATATTAATCCACTATTCACAGTAAGTATTCAACAAATGACGAATGGAAGTAAAATCAGTTATATAACTTTCATTTAGAAGTGTTCCTTAGCCATAAGACAGCACTTTATATTATATATTGACTTATTAGTTATTGACACCACATCCTACATGAATGAGTAACTATATACTGTAGTGCTTGGATTCAAGTGTTAAGTGTCGGATACGGGTATGTGTCCGACACAGGTCAAATTTTCTCTAAGCTTTTCCACATATTTGGAGAGTTGTTGGAGGTCATATCCCCATTCCCATGTCCAAGAATGTGTTGGATATGGTGTTAGACATGGGTACTCTAAAAAAAATAAAGAGTTGGTATTGAAACCCCATTCTACATGAATGAGTAACTATATACTGTATTACTTAGACTTGGACGTGAGTGTTGAATACAGATATGCGTTCGACATAGGTATGTCAGTTTTTCTCTAAGTTTTTCCAAGTAGTTGGAGAGTCCTTGAAGGTCATCCTCATACACGTCCAAGAATGTGTTGGATACAGTGTTGGACATGGTTACTTAAAAAAAAAAAAATGAAGAATCGGAGCAACATAGACTACATATGTTAATTATATATTCATGGCAAGTGCATATGCCTAAACACAAGTAATACAGAAACGAAAAGCAGGAAAGGAATCACAGATGCATAACCTACATATTCATGATCCCACATCTGACGAAGCAGATAATCATAGCGACCACCAACAGCAAGCAATGCACCTTCAGTAAGTGATCCAGGATGGTTCTCCTTTCCCAAGTATATCTGAACAAAAGATTAGAAAATTGGTTATATAAATGTGAAAACCATCTATATATATCTTTATAGGCAGAACACGAAAAATAGAACAAAGAAAATGATGTGTCAAACAAACATCAATGGAAATTGAATCCATAGGTATATGTCTTTTACTTTTAATAAATCATGTTGCCAGTTAAGATATGACACATTTTCATACCATAAAATTATCACATCAATTCACATAGAATATAATATATGACGACGAAGCATTACACATAAAAATCATGAATATACTTTCAGCTCGAGGGCAAGGCCAAAATATAGATTTGACAATTGACTTTCCCTAAAGACATAACGGTAAAGTCTATGTTAGTTTATGTATTCTTCCGCAAGAACATAATTGCAATTGCTTAGCACATAAACACACTCAAATGTGGAGACAAGCAACTAAAGTTGTAATACCTGAAAAAACAAATCTCTGTGATAATTCTCAGTTGGTGGCATCAGTGGATCTATATAAACATGTTTTTCAATCCTCCAAGCCCTCAAGTAACTAAAGAGGTCTGACAAATCATCAAGCGCTTTGCGGGTAGGTTTATCTGCATGGCCATTGGAGCTTACAGTTAAACATATTACCTCTCACAATGATACAAACAGATCAATAATGACCATACCAGCAGGCAATGCTCCCCTCAATCGAGGGAGGGCCAGATCTGCAGCTCCACAGAATCTTAAACCAACAGTCTGCAACCTATTTACGGTAGCTTCTGCTAAATTAAGTTCCTGGAAAAGAATGAAATTTAGGAGGATGCGTAAAGCGTAGAATTAAGTTACATCAATGACACAGGATTTTGTTGTTCATATAATTCATTTCAACAATTTTTCAAGATTGCTTGTGATAATAATCATGCATCATAAAACGCATCAACTATATGAAAACTGCCAAAACATTATCTATTGCTACTTCTAGAATCCAAAGTTACTTCACTCTTGAACAATTTAACTTGCAAACATCCAAAGCATCATGAATTATCCAACGTGAAGCAGAAAGATTCTTGTTAAGTCAGAATTTGTTCACTGTGAATCTGGATTTTTCTGCCGACGCACAAATACTATAACGTAGCTTTTTATTAGATTGAATAAAAGCAAAATTCTTAACCTTCTTTCTCTTTGTTCTAGACTAACTTTATGCATTTACATGTCCTCATGACAATATGAAGCAAAACAAAAATAATTTCTTCCAGCACGTACAGAGTAGTTGCCAGGATTTTCCATTAGATTTTACAAAATTCTAAATCATTCAGCAAAATAGATCAGCCATTAAGTCAAACATAAAAAAGGGGATATATAAGACAGGGTTTTAGAACATCATATCCTCAAATTATTGGGTTTTAGAACATTACATCAAGGACCCATTGAATCATGTCATTCAAGAAGCTTGAAGTTTTAAAAATCAAGCGTGCACAAACCTGCAAAAGCTGACGCCTCGTAACAACCCACTTTAACTTCCATTCAGATGATTGAGGACGTAAAGAAGCCATCATCGAGAGAAGCTTCATTTAGTTGAGGAAGAAAATGTCAAATCAAAACTTCACATACTCAATAAAACGCATCTTATATATCAATGACATACCTCAGCCACTTTTGGAAGGTGCTCTGCATTGATTCCAGACCAAGACCAAATAGCCTCAAGCAGGTTCCCGTGATTAAGATGAATATCACACAATTCTGAGTTACAAAATCTAGTAACGATGTCCATTGTCACCTGCAAATGAATTCTAAGTGTAATCAGTTTAATACTACCACATGGCAGCACACAACCACTGCCTTGATACTTACTACACGACAAATTGCTCAAGCTAAGTGCATAAGCATGACAAGATAATACAGATTTCGTAGTCCAGAAGAATTAGATATATAATGAATATAAAGTCATAAAAAAATCACACTGAGACCCTATTCCTTTTCAGGCTCATATAAATAGTACTTTCTTATTTATCTGGAAAAACTGAAAACTAATACTGTTTCTTAATGAAGCCCAGAACTTTCTCATGGATGGTGACATGTCCAGAAAGTAAAGTATTCAGAAGATCACTGGGAAATCACAATTGAAATGCAGAGACCTTTAAAGTAATAACAATATCTTGTAAGCATCATATTACAAAGGTAGGTAAAATAACATTCATCTCAGTTGTGAAAGAAAAGTAGCCATGCTAACATTTTACGAGATTATCCCAAAGTTATTTCATCAGCATCCCAGTAGGAGTAACTAAGATTATAACACAGAACAAAATTAGCTAAACTACATAAGTAGAGAACGATAGAGAGATAAAAGGGATTTCAGTACCTTGAGAACCTCTGCCTCTGTCAAAGCTGATGCACCCCCAATAATGTCAAAATCACCCTATTGGTAATCAACAGTCGGTATACAAAATTAGCATGACTTTTGATTTGAGGCCTATCAATCACATTAACTCGAAACATCGTAGGAGAAGAGGTGTATCACAAATTTTTACATCTTATATACCTGAAGATAACGATTTGGAGGTGAATGACCAATCGCTCTTCTATAAACGGATGATATCTCATATCGCTTGAATGAAAATTTCTATGACAGATAAAATGGAAAATCAAATTATTTCAAACAAACCTTAGTCCCAATCTAGTTGTGGTTGGATATAACAATTTTTGTTGTCAACAAAAAATTTTATTTCAATGAATCAAATTTTTAAAATATAGAGAAAAATAGAGCTCAAAAAGGTCAATTATAATAGTACTTTTGCAATGGAGAGAGTAATTGGTCATTATTTACCATGTCCCAACAAAGAGGCAAAAAAATGAAAATAAGATAAAATGAAAACATAGGTGCAACTTTTGGTACAAGTTTTGCACCCAATACCTGGTTTGCTACTATCCAACTAACAAAAGGTAGACGCAGCTCATGACAAAGTTCAAGCATATCTCCTCCGTGTGTCAGAAGTTTGACAGTGTTCCTTATCATACAGACCAAATGTAATTAGTCAGCAGTACCTTTTAACAAAAAATACAAGGATTTTAACTATGAGAGGCACCTAGAGAACTGTGGGCAATCATCCAGCAGACGCATGGGTACTATTTCCAGATGCCTAGCACAATGTTGTTTGAACACTTCCCTGGAGACCTCAGCAACATAATCACGAAGTTCGGTGTCTAAATCTGTAAATTGGATAGAAGAAGTATCATGTTGAACAATTCCCAATCTACCAGCATTCTGGTGATGATTTTTCGTTCCTAACATTTCTTCATCAAAAATGGCATTCACAACTTTGTCGTATACACTTGTGTCCTCGGAAGTCTGCATTGTACGTAGAATATCTGAATAGGGAAAGAAATTAGCAAAACTGAGATTGATCAAATGGCTAGAAGATCATTCTAAACTTTATTTACACCAAATTACAAGCTGATTTATTGTATTATGACATGTAGTGAATTCTGTCAGCTTAAACAGCAAAATATCAGACAGCACATGGCAGCTGAACTTCATACGTGTTGGCCATATTTCAGGCTAGTTGTACATCAATATTACTAAAATTTTATTTTAAATGATTAGAGAGCTTACAATTATGTATTATTTCCAAATTTAGTTAAAATCATAAGAATTCTTTTGGGTGAGACAGATTCCTTTTTTGCCCACCAAACAAGAGTTATGACAGATGAGTTAACCAAATTCCCATTAAAACACTTTGAGTCTAACTTTGACGAAAAATTTTAAGAAGGTTTCGTATGTGTCACATAGAAGATGAATGTTCTTCTGCTTAACGAGCATTCTTGTTGTTGTCATTCCTGTGGTAAAAAGATAGATGCTGTGTGACATCTGCTTTGTTTGCATCCAGGCAGTTTTTACATTAAAACTATCTTTCTCCCTTCATTTGCGCTTTAAAAGCAATATTCCCTAAAAGGACTCCCATCTTTTCTCATATCCTTCTATAGCCAAAAAAAAAAAATGCTTGGTTAAACCATGACGATTCTATCTAAAATCTTCAAAGTACCATGTTTAATATTTTCACCTCTTATTTAGCAAGAACCCCATTGTAATTCTAATTGTTTGAGTTTAATTATATACTCAATATTGCTCAAATATTTATTTAAAGATTTCCGTCGGAAACTAGAAAAGCTACCCAGAGTTACACATATAGACAACTTCTACTGTGTTTTCCTTCTCCTCCCTTTCCTAATCATTTGAAAAGTTAAAGAACCAATAACTCATAAAGTCAACCTTCAACAAGAAATGTATTTAACAGCATATTATAGAAAAAAAATACTTATATTAAGACAATATAAAACGTTGCCTAGAACTTAGTTACTTACTATCCAACAACTCATATTCCATTCGTGGAGGAAAAGCATTTTGCAAAAGTTCCATGGCTGACGGGCGATCAGAGGGACTTTGAGACATTAAGCACCGTAATAACGATGCCTGTTCTGGAAATTCAGCTACCCATGCAGAAGGAAGTTCTCCTTTCAGTTTCAAATCAGATAAAACAGTGTATCTCTCCATAGCTGTCCCAAATGGGTGCCAAAGCTCAAAGAAAACAACTCCTAAACTGTACATGTCAACCTGGAAGATAAGGCAACTAATAGCAGTTATGTCATAAGCAATGAAATTGTAAAAGCGCAAATTATACAATATTCAAACCCGATACTACTCAGCATCCTATGCCTTTGACTCAATGCTAGGTGCCTGCATTTCTTGCTCACGGAGCCAGACATGAATCCCTTTCCCTTGATCTTAAAAAATAAAAAGGAAAAATCATACTGCTTGGTACTAAGTAAAACCAAAGAAGAAATTATCTTTCACCTTCTCATCAATCTTTGGCCATCCTTGTTCAATTTCAGGAGCAGTGTAAAAGTAGGTGCCAACTTGACCGGTACCATCAACTGAAGCTCCATGCGTATCTGTTGGGAAACCACCATCCTGATCCACTTGCTCGAACCTCAAGAATTTTGCTGAAGCCCGAGGAATGAAAAATATAAATTTGTCACTTTCAATTTTGGGTGCCTAATCTAACTAAAATGGCCATGATTCCAATTTCATAAGGGGAAACACATATTTTCTTCAATGACTAGCAACACTAGTGATTAGATCACACATAAAAAGGTAAAATTAAACAAATAGGTAACAATAGGTTGAAACAAAAGATCAACAAAAAATATTTGGTGATTGAGAGAAAATTTTCAGCACAATGAATATTAATTTATATTTTGTACACATGCGAGCACTTGTCTTTTGAACATGGAATGTAATTCAATTGCCCCATTGTCTAAAGACGCTTCAAACATGGATTAATAACTATTTTTGACAGCAAATATTGATCAAAACATTGTAAAGCATGGCCTATGAAACTTTAATTCACTTTGTTCTCTTTTGTCTCATTGTATACTCCAGCATACAAATAAAAGGATTCAGTGGAATTCAATTAAAATGTCTAATCTGCTTTATTTGGAATTTCTCAAACCAGTCATTATAATCATATGTAAATGAAATTTGACTATAACATTCATTCTCAAATTAAATCAGTTCCACTTTTGTTTTGTTCCATAACATTTAAAATAGACAACAAATCTCTCTCTTAGAAGCATAAGGGAAGCCAAAAGTGCATTTCACCGTAGAAACATATATCTTACCAAGACCAAAATCTCCAATTTTAATGTCATTGCGAGCATCAAAAAAGATATTATTTGGAGTTAAGTCTCGATGGATGATTCCTTGTCCATGGATGTGTGCCAAGCCTTCCACAATTTGCCGAAACAGGTGCCACGCTAATTCTTTGTCAAAATGGTTATAAGATTCAAAGACATCGCGAAGAGTCCTTCAAGCCATAAAAGGAATGAATTTGGGGAAGAGTTAGCAGTGATAAGGACAAAAGAAAAAGGAATTTCCATACAAATTAGTAAAATTTGAGTGAGTAAAAGAGTAATGAAATCATAGATAAGCACGTGGAAGTATATATACATGTGCATGTGAATAAGTAAAATACTATAACATTCATTCTCAAATTAGATCAATTACTAATGATTAATAGTATAATCCACCACATAACAACATTCCAAAAAGAAAAAAACCAATAGTATCAAGGATGAGGTTCCACATTTTTCAACAGCTTCACATTAATTCGGTTCTTTTATTTTATTTTACTTTATTTTTAAAAAGGTTAAGATAAAAATATAAGGCTTGAAGCGGATCATTCAGGATAAGAATGTAGGACAAGTAAATAAATGTGATACCTAGGGCAGAATTCCATTTGAATATATAGATACGTTGATTCAACGTTGTTCTCCTGTCCAGGGACATTGGTCAAGCCCGCACCCTTAGTGAATGTGGAGCTTGTTGCAGTCCCAGTACCCCATGCATTATCACCAGAAGAACTACCAACTCCTGTTTCCATCCAAGCCTGGAAATTCACAAATACTTAAAACTTCACAAAAATCATAAATGGGTGCATTATATTTTGTAATTTTGAAGCAAAAATATTTATTTTCTTTATTCTCCTAATATATCTTCCATGGATAAAGCAATTAGGCAGTCAATTTATTATTTTTTCAATAAGATCTAGCTAAGAAAAAATCGTTAAAAATAGAAGGCAGAGACCCAACAATATCCATAGATGCAGAGAGACAAAATGGTAAAAAAGCTCTTCAGCTTTACCTGATAGTAACGGACAACATGCTGATGCTGTAAACGGGAAAGTGTAGCTACCTCCCTAAGTACCTCACCAGTCAACATTATTGATTCATTAGCACAAATTAACAGCATCAAGCATGGTAAAAGATAACCAAAAATATGGTTTCCAGGTAAACAAAGCATTAAAGTTGTATCAAAATTTGACACCATAAAGCAATTTTTTAATGAAAAAGGTGACTAACTACAGATATAACATTGTAACAGAACACCAAGAAGATAGGAACAGAATAGAAAGCAAGAAGGCCAACCAAGAAAGAGACAGAAAGCAATATCACGCATACATTTTCAGAAAGGAAGAGAAAGAAAAAGGCTAAACCAGGGAGATCAACAACCGTCCTTTGATTAACCTTCTAAACAAATGCAACACAAACTGACAAATCTCTAAATCTGAAAATGACAACATATAGAGGAGCTAACAAAATTTGAGTACTCCTATGCACTAAATTGGACCAACATTGCTGCATAATAGACATCTGAATAAGCTTCTCTAAAGCACCACAAAAGTATAAAAGAAACAGACTCAACAGTAAACCCAAGGAGTATACAGAGGTTCCAGCTGCATTAGATAAAGGAAAGCAAAAGATGAAATCCAACAGACAAATGCATAAAATTGTTTGCTAGAAATGTAAACACCAGCAATCTGAAAGCACCTTATTTATGAGACCATTTAGTAAGTGATAATTTCAACAGTTAGCATCATTACAAGTAAATAACAGTAAATTTCTATTTGGATAGATAATACGAGAAATGAAATTACCTCAATATTCGATCATTAACAGGCAGGTTTTTGTCCTTAAGGCGAATTTTCTTCACTGCGTATTGTCTTCCATCTAGCTTATTTTTGCACAATACAACATGGCCAAAACCACCATGGCCTATTACCATAAAAAGTAATAAGTCTAAGTAGTCTTAAAGTTTAAAGAAAATTAATATAATTCTGCAAATGAAATGTTATAAAAGCTTTAAAAAAAAAAAAACAAAACAAAGAAGCCACCACGATAAGCGTTATATCGAGTGAGTTGGTAAAACTAAAAATATGAACACGTTGAGCTTAAAATATGAATTAAATAGAAAAGTCAACTGCCACTTAGGCTTAACTAAGGCGCTAAGGTGAGTCAGTTTTTGTAAGGATCCAAGGTTCAGGATGTTATGCCCAAAAACAAAAAAAGGAAAAGAAAGGAAAGACTGATAGAATGATCGGAACAATAGAACAACAGACAACATGAACTCCCAAGCAAGTAGATCAATTTTTTTTTTTTGGAGGCCATTTTCATTCTAGACAAATACAACATTAGTACTGTTCCTGTGCAGGTCAAAGTCGAAATTTCTAGAACTTTCATCACTTGAAACATGAATATTTTAACCGGATCAACTATCCAATGAAAAGCCACTAAACATCATCAGTTTAGTTCTAAGATCAAACCAGAATCACCAATTGACATCTTCAACTGGAGAAACAGATGCATATGAATATGAACATTGGAAAGAACTGTAATACCAAGTGACTGTAGCTCCTCAAAGTCATTCAAATATCGAGAGCTTGGGAGAGATGCACTAGGCCCACCCAAATCGGAAGCAGGCTTCCAAAATTCAGAAACTTTGGATGAAACCTGAATAAATGTATCAGGATTAGTGTTCATTGATAAAAAAGAAGGAAAAGACAAAGAAAAAAGGAACAATAAGCGATAACCATATGCTGATGGAAAGCATGTTCAAAGGTTTTATTGAACGTCGAAGATGTTTTAAAAGCTAAATCCCGCACCCATTCTGAAAACATCTGAAACTCAAATCATCAAAGAATCACCATTTAATCAAGCAAGAGGAATTTAAACTTTTTAAATCTAAAGATAATCATACTTTTTCTTCCTTTTTGCAACAAGCAGATTGTTATTAATCACATACACCTAAATTATATAGCTCTGTTATTATCTGTGGCAGCACATCAGTTAATGGTCCTTTAGAAGCACAAGCAAGGCGAAGCAGATGAACCTGTGCTTATAAACAAAGATGTATTAGACAAAATTAACAGCTAGGCCTTGGAGCAAATTAAGTTTAAGCATTGAAAAATAAGATAAATTGAGAAAATATGAAAAAGTTACCATCATTAAGTCTTTTTCACTGGCTTCTGATGCTTGATCATCACCTATAGATGCAGAAGACAATGACCGCCAAGGCTCACTTTCAAGATCACCATCATCATCCTCTGTTTCCTCAAGAGCAATATCCTACAAAATCATCTAATGCCTATGTAATATTCCTCAAAGGGAACCTAAAAACGATTTGAAACAACAAATATTTTGATTCTTTCAAAAATTTTAGAGTAAACTTTTCACCCATTCTTTAATCTTGTCCAGTTTGGATTTCTTTGACAAATTTAAGAACTTGCTCCTAAAATTAATATGGTTGCACAATTTCTAAATGCATGTGTCTCCATCCTTCTTCTAAATGCTAGCTTTCTTAATTGTACTTTGTGCAAAATTTGGCAAAACCTTCATATTCTGCCTTTTGAAGATTGCTTATCTCTTATATTTAGATTAACCAGGTTCAAATTTAGTATTGCATCCAAATAGAAACAATAGCATTGTTCCAGCCTGCTTGGTTTTAATCCCTCTTGTCAGAAAAAATCTATCCATTAACCTGCATGAGAATGGCAAGAATAGAGATTCCACAGGGTGGTCTTATTAAATTCAGATGTGAATCAACAAGTTCTAAAGATCTTACACAAGCTTCTATTCTGTCATAGAAAATATCTTTCTAAAAAGCCAATAAAGTCATTCACTAGAGATCCTCACTCAACTTGTACATGCTTATTGGACAAGGATTCCTGTAACTTTAACACTGTCACCTACTGCTGCTGATAAATTTTGTACGATTGGAGCACATCTCGAATTACTTGACCTATGTTTCTTTTTTCTGGATATTTACTCTCCCATCATACTTCTCACACAATTTTTGCTTCTCTTATTCTGTCACAGAGTTCCATATAACAGAGGCAATAGGGTGGGTGAAGACAACACCCAGGCTATGGAAAAAGATAAGGATATGTTCAGCATAGTTAATTGTCAGGACTAGACAAACTTTGACATTCTGAAACAAAAAAAAAAAATCTACAAGAAAAAAGAATTATTTTACACACAAATTTTTGAAAGTAAGTAAATTTGAAGAAGACGTATATACCAGAAAAGAAAAAAGGGTCTGCACGACTTCATGATCTATTCCCTTAATTTAAAGCAAGAAATATGCCCTCTTCATTCAAATTCAAATGGTTTATTTTCTTCCTTCTAATTTATAACAGAAGGCAAAAAAGACTGGAAGAGAGAGAACTTATATCTTTTTATTTTAGAGGGATGTTCTCCGCCCTAACCCAATCAGCTAGAATTTTAAAACAATCGTATTGAATGCAACAATCTAAAGTAGGAAGAAATAGCGATAATATCTAATAATAAGGATCTCTTTAATCCAATTTCAGCATATGGTAACAGGAAATCATATTTTTGTTAGTATTAAAAACTTCTAGGAATATCTTCAGCCAGAGAAATGTCAGATAGCAGAAATAAAAGTTAAATAAGAATGATAAGGGTAAAGATACAACCAATTCAGTATGGCTAACCTCCTCCTCGCCTTTCATGCCATCTCTGACCAAGTCCGCCAAAAAATTGCTTGAATGAGTGGTGGATATGCTCTTACTGTCATCTTCACTTTCTTCTTTATTGTCATTCAATTTTGCAACAGGTAAAGGTGATGGAACTTTCTTTTTTCCTTCCATTTCCAACAATTTTGGATTCTTCTCGAGTTTCTTTTGTCCGACATCACCTCCAAGGTTTGGACCATCTGATGCATGTGATTGTACAGCAGAAAGTATACCTCCGTTTTTGTCAATATCCACAGGCCAATTCCATGACTCTCCAGATCCACTGAAAAGATCTATAAAGCCATAAACAAAAGGCCCCCTAAAAGGACAACTCTTGTTACTTGAAATTGCTACATCCTTCTGAAGCAACTGGCCACTACTTCCTGGGGTTGAACATAAAACCTTCAAGAAGAAAAGAAAAAAATTTAAGACGTGATAACCAAATACAAGAGCAGAAAAAGAAAAGGAAAATACTGATAGTTAATAGGAGTTAAGTGCCCATTTCTTAGCTATTTAAACCAACCTTATAAAAGAATGAACATAACTTTGCCTTAATTCCAAACTAGGTGCACTTGGCTTCGTTATTCCATTTTGTCCCATCTTTTTAATTAAAGGCTACATTCTATGAAGAATCAAAGAAGTGATCTTAATCCACGTTGTTTTTGGTCTTCCCACACCTCTTTTCATTTATCCTACTTGGCTCAAATCAATTTCAGACAACAAAGTAACCTTATGTCTAAATTGCTTATGGTCTAAGTCACCTTTCGTTAATTAATCCTATCGTGATGCCATCTCTAGCTTCTTATGACTAAATCATCTTTCATAGTATGTCTTATTTGGAATGGCCACAAATCATCTTAACATCTACATTTCAATTACATTCATTTGAGGAGATGTTATGTAACCATCCAACATTCAGTACCTTGCATAAAAGCTGTATTTTCAGGGTATTTCATAAAAATTTCCCCTCAACCTAGGCAATAACTCATAGTTCTATGATATCCATGCAGGACTTCTTTTGTGTCATCCAACCTGCTCTAATCCTACGCCAAAACATCTTCTTCAATTTCTTCCTTACAGTATAGGGTTCATCAAACAAAGACATTGAATATCCACTCTCCAGTTTTAATCTTAAAAAACTTGTGCTTTATTTTCAGTTTTGGTCCTCCTTAGCCTAAATTGTTTAGATTCTAAGTACTCCTCCAAAGCTCTAAGTTGCATTTATCTCCCTCCTTACTCTCATCTACTAAGACTATATTATTCAAAAATAGTATGAACGATGAACCAAGAAATATCAACTTGAATATTCCAAAAATGTCCATCCATCGATAAAGCAAAGTGTTTAGACAGATCATTGTCATGATAGTACTTGAATACGAAATTCACTACCATCACGTCACTAGTTGTTACAATTGAAACTACTCTCTTGTACATGTCTTTATATTCACTCATACTCCATGTTTCTCAAAACCAAAGGAATAAATAGTTTACATTTAAAGTAAAGAGGAAAAGATATTTATTTCTGATTGAAAAGATCCTCACATCCTCCTAGCGACAAGAAAAAGAAAATTTTATATAGAGTTCTCAAAAAACAACTAACATATATGTTGAAAGTCATTCTAGCCAAACAAAGTAAACATATATGGTCCATAAAGATATTTACATTTACAGCAATACTTCAAGCAAGATGAATAAATAACAACTAGGAAAAATTAAAGTTCAATATGTAATAGAAAATTATCATTATATAGAAGACATCACTCAGCATAATATGGACGGTGCACAATATGGATACGAGTATGACTGTCAGAACTTCAGCAAGGAATACAAGGAACTGCTCATGAAACCAAACTAAAGAAATGAACAATCACCTCGGATCGATATATATGACATGGATACAAGAAAAAATTGAAACAATAATTATTATCATTATTGAGGGTAAAAGTATACAGATTCATGTGATTGACCAACTGGAACAATTTCAGACAGGAACTCTTGAGCAGCTTCCACCAAATTAAAAATCATTACACGTCCTTCTCGAGCATTAGCATTTGCCTGGGGGAAAAAAAAAATTAGGTAAGACATGCCAAGAAAAATGAAGAGTGATTATGCAAATAAATTCTGAATTTTTTTGATAAGCATGCAATGTTGTCTTAGCTGAAAAATGATCTGCACTGATCCAAGCTCCTAGAATGATAAAGACAAAGTAGTTCCATTTGATATCAAAAATTACCAATGTCATTTATTATTTGTCACCAGCAAAGCTTTTATGAAATAGCATAAAAGAACACAAGTCAACACATACCTGATCATTAAGTAGAGACAGAAGACTATCAGCCTCACTCTTTGTAAGGCCTTTCTCTGGAGTGATCTGCAACTTTGGGCACTTGTAAGGATATCCTGGCAAACACCTGGTAAACAAGTAAAAGAAAAATGAGAGGAAACATATGATGATGTAAAATAAAACATGAAATAAATTCATCCACCATTTAACTTACTTAACCAAGAGCAGAGCAGAAACATCAAGGTCCTCATAACCCATATCCTTAGAGTAAGGACTGTTCAATTTCCATAAATAGCAAAATTGAGATAAGGAAAAAAAGAATAGCTCAATTGACAATTAGATAAAAAGTGAAAATCGCAAAACCTGAGCGTAATGATGATTTGTGGAGGTGATCCTGAGACAACTTTGCAGTCTTCTTGAAATATTGCACACCTAAAAGTATAGAAATTTGGCATAAAATACAATTTTTAATCACATCGCATGTTCCTAAAATTTAGGCTTTCGATTTGATTTCACCTGAAAAAAAGAAATCTTTAGATACCTCTAAATTCTTAAAACAGAGAAAACTTACAAACATGATAAGAGTAAACTAAATTTCGAAAGAACCCCTAAAGAAATAACTGATGAAAATGTTAACAAAATGGAAATACTAAGAATTGAACAATGTTTTATGCAGAATTCATGAATCATAATGCATTTTTTTAGGAAAAGATGCCCATTCTTAGGATATATTTGTATATATAGAAGACTTCAAAATTAAAAAAAAAAATGAACACTAAATTTAATTACAAAGAACTTCAAGCAAAATTCTTTCCAAATATCATTAAGCTCTACCATCTTTGTTTGACAATAATATAATGAGTTTCCAATCTAAAATCAATTCCCAGTAGCTGTATTTAAGTACCCAGAATACCAGATGAGATTTACTATTATCACCACTTAAAATACTTTCAAGTTTCAAGCAACATAAGCTCAATAAGACCCTTAATCTCTTCTCAACCTTGGTTAACTATTACCAAATTCTCCCAACATCCCTGTAAAAATTCAACACCATAAAATTAAAAAATCAATGTTCACACACTAAATAAGCCTTTTTGCCCATTATTTGGGGTTGGCCATATGAATCATATTGCACTACTCTGCTCCATTTAAGCCCATGTCCTCAGTAAGTTAAGTAAAAAAGATGCAAGCAAAGATTAACAAGAATCAAAGAGCAATAAGAAAATGGATTGAGAAAAACTAATTACATACAGAGCAGTGATTTCTTCAGAGAGAAGCTCATTATCATCTTCATTATGGGAACTATGATCTTTCAAAGAAGCCCTTCCTTTACTCCGCCCCCCTCCTCCTTTCTTCTTCTTCTTTGAACCCATTTCTCAAATCCAATCACCCAAAAACCCAAACAAGGCCTTGATTCATAAAGGGAATGACGGATGGGTTTTATTGATTTCCAACAAAAATTACAATAAATAAGAAAGAAATTTAATGGTGGCTGGCTGGGCTGGCGCTGAAGTTTCGGTTTTTGAACAAAGAGACGTAAATAGAAAAAAATGAAGACTCCTAAAAAAGATATTCTTACCTCAAGAATTACTTTGAAAATTGCCATTACCCTTTCTAATCAAAGTCTTATCCTTGGATTCTCAAATAATTAAATTTATTTTATATTTAATCTATTTTTTTTATCAATTTTAATTTTTAGAAGGTAAGGAAATAAACAATCATAAAAATAAAAATAAATGCTATAAGAGTTTATTTTTATTAAATATAATAATTCATATATTTTTATTATATATTTAAATATTTTATTATATTATAATTATTTTAAAATTTTTATATTTATTTTAATTTTAATATATTTATAATTTATATTATATAAATTTTAAAAATATATTCATATAATTTTTATTATTTTTTTAATTTTATATATTATATTAATTTAATTATATTAAATATTATCATATAAATTTATACTAAATTTAAACGAATTACCTTTAAATAAAAAATAAAAAAAAAATTAAATCCGACCCGACCTATGCAATCTAAATAATACCCGTCTTCATTTTCTATTTCTCTCAAAAATTCCTGTCCAATTATTCTCTCTCTCTCTCGCTCTCTTTCTTTACATTTCTCGTTGGCGGCGTCGTTGTCGTTGGTGTTGCCGCCGCCGTCTTCTTTATGTCTCCCATGGCGATTCCTTTCTTCCCTCTTGTTTTTCTTCTTTCTTCGCTTCACTGAACTCGTTTTCCGGAAGCTCTTCTTCCTTTTTCGTCGCTCCGCGGCCTGCACTTCACTCTCCCGTAGCCCCGCTCTATTCTTTCCTCATTTCTCAGCTGCCAAATCAAGGTCTCCTTTTCACCATCTTTACTTTTGATTTTCCGCTGAATAATTTTTTCATCCAAGTTTCAGCTTTTTCATTAATCTTTGTTCAATTTTCTTTTCTCCAGCTAGAGTTGAAGAGCAATCCAAAAGATTATTTTCTGCTGAACTAATTTAATAGTATTTGCGTTGAATTAAAATTTTATGCAAGCGAAACAATAGTTTGAAGGATTTAAAACGGCAAAGACTTAATTTTTCTTCAGTAAAAAATTCATGATTTTAGTTCTATATATGAAACAAGTATGTTAGAATTTGTCTTGTGGTTTATTCATTTCTTTATCTTTGAACAAGTTTGTGATTTTGCTCAATAACAACTTTGAGGAACCAAAAGTTAGGACTAAATGGAGCCTTACTTTAGGAATGCCGCTTTTTGTTTGAATGAATGATCTGTACGATTTTATTTTCTTGGGAATTTGGGAAAGG
>JAQSVH010000002.1:8486356-8507408 GCA_029448705.1 Adansonia digitata
TTTTGTTTTTGTTTTTGCCTTTTTAATAATTTCTTTAAATATAACTTAGAATATATGAATAATTCATATATAGCAAATGTTTATGACTAGATTGGCTCATGGGTTTGACAGTCTGTCTAACCTTTATTTGATTGGGCTTAGGTGAGAATTTTTTTTGTAATTTGGGTTGGTTCAACCCAACCAAAATTACTGTTTAAATAATTATATTATTTTTATTTAAATTTAATTATAAAGAGTAATAGAAATAAATTTTAAACATTATTTTAAATAGTAAAATAGGTTTTTGGGCTAGCTTAGGCCCAATATAATCCATGCTTGGGCAAAGGAAAAAAAATTTATTGAGCCATGGTTCGGCCTATGAATACCTTTGTTTATGACCTAAAATCTATTTTCTTAATTATTCTTAATAGAAATATTATAAATTTCATAAAGAAGTTTGCTTAAATTTCACATTTTGATTACCTTGAAAGCATTTCACTTATTCGTCTATAAAATATACAAGATTTTTTTTTTAAAAAAGAAAAATATTTTTTTCTTTTCTTTTCCTTTTTCTGGTTCAATCGTTGCAAAATTTCTCATGTTTGAACATTCAAATTAACTTAAAGCGTAATTATGAATATAGTAGAATTTTGGTTACAGGTCAAGTCGATTTAAATCTAATTGGTTTTTCAAAATTATTATCCAAAACTTTTTTGATAATTGAAATTGTCATGGTTTGATCCTTTATTACTAAAACTAAGAGTTCAGTAGTCTAGTAATGGATCAAATGGTTGTTGGCTATTATCCAAATTTTGACTTGGCTAGATCCATTAAGTTCAAATAAATCTATTTTTATTGTTTATAATATTAAAATTTATTTTTTTAATTATAAGTAAAATATTTTAATTAAATTGTAATTTAGGCCTACTCAAACCAAATTAAAATTTATCAACTTAGGTCAACTCTATTTGAATTGAATTGAATAAATAACTCAACCCTGAATAGATCTAATGATAATAGGGTGAACAAAATATAGTGAAGATCAAAATAAAAATTTAGGTATAACCTAACAGTTATATTTAGAATAAAGTAAGTTAAAGGAAAGAAACATTTATGTACCATCCAATATACAAATTTAAGAAAAATCTAACAGTTACTATTGGAATCAAGTAAGTTAAAAGGTTTCGTACTAAATAAAATGCAAATTTATATATAATTTAACAGTTAAGATTAGAATAAAGTAAGCTAATAGAAAAATATTTTTATTGTAACCAAAATATAAATTTAAGCACAACCAAACAGCTAAGATTAGAATAAAGTCGAAAGACAAATATTTTTGTCCTAATCAAAATGCAAATTTAAGATTGGAATAAAGTAAAATGGAGAAAAAAAAAACATTTCGGTGCTAACAAAAATGTAATGTGTTATGTAATGATGAAGCTATGTTGTCGAATAAAGATTCAAATAGCGAGTACTATGAACGGAACGAGTTCAATATTATTGAATGAAGATATAATAAGAGATAAGATTCATGAATTTGGAGGAAAATACACTAACAATGATCATTACACAACATTTCATTTTAATTTTTTAATAATTTCATTAAATATAACGATCGAGAATATATGAATAATCCATATATAACAGAAGTTTATGACCTAAATTTGTTTTTTTGAATTGTTTGTAGTAGAAATGTTAAAAATTTCTTATAAAGAAGTTCGCTTAAGTTTCACATTCAGATTACGTTGGAAGCATTTCATTTATTCATCTACAAAAAAGTAAAAGAGTTAAAAAAGAAAAGAAAAGCAAAAACATTATTCATTTTCTTTTCTTTTTTCTTTCAGGACAATCATGTTTTGTAGATGTGCTACTGGTTCAACAATTGCAAAATTTCTTATGTCTGAGCTTTCAAACTAGCTTTAAAGCATAATTCGAGTTTGATTAGATCTATCTGGTCTTTTAAAATTTTTAACCAAATTTGGCTTACATTGCTCTATTAAGTCTAAATAAATCCATTTTTATTATTTAAAATATTAAATATTAAAAAATATTTTATATTAATATTTATATATACTACAAATTTATATTTAAGTAAAAAGTGTTGATTAATTAATTAGTAATTCGTGCTAGGCCAAACCATATTACAAGATATCTATATGGTTATGATTCAATTTGAGTCAAATCAAATAGATAACTCTAACTCTTAAATAAATTTAATATTTGAGCCTTGTCCAATATTTTTTTTCGTTATGTTTAACCACATTTAGGAGTTGCTATCCATTTTGGGTTGAGCTAGACTAAATAATGAGACCTAGCAATTCTTGTTTTTAATTATTTCATATTCGTAACATTTCTTTGAGTTACTATCATGTATAAGGTATTATAAGTTTATATAAATTTTAATATTAAGAATATATTTTATATAGATTTTTATACGTTTATTATTCATGTAATATTATTCTTCATATCATATTTATATCATACAGTCGTATTGCATTTAATATTATCATGTCTAACTACAGTGCAAACCTTTAACAAGCTGAAAGGCCTCGCCATTCCTTTTTCACTCTTCTTGTAATTCAATAGTTGATCAATGGAAACATACTTTGGGGTACTCGATTTCAACTCGACATTCTCTTAAGAGATGATATTGTCTAAGTAAATATGAAATAAAATAAAGTAACACAATAAAAAAAATTAAATTTCAAAATTATTGGATTTTTTTTTAAAAAGCTGAAACAAATTATAAATAAAGTCGGTAAATATTTACATAAATAACTTTTTACTCTTAATTTAATAATCCATTTGATACTTAGCCATTTAAATTTAATCTAACAAATATTTTATATTTCAATTTTAACATTTTGTTTCTTATTTTGCTTTATTAGCTTGTTTAGTCATTGTATTATAAATTTTAACAGTGTTTTAAATTTTCAAAAAGATTCTTATATTTATTTTATTTTTGTTGGTTTGAATATAAATTATAAATGTTAGCATAACAACATTAGATTAAATTTTATACATTAATTGACTAAATGTTCAATTAGAATGTTGAATAGTAATCATAGTACTAATTAGTTGGTTCAAATAATTGATACTTTAAAAATTTTAAAAAAATAAAGATATTTAAAAGCTATTAGTTGTAATATTGATTTAATTTAATGTATGACTATTTTGATATTAATGTTAGATACAATCATTTACATCAATTATAAAAATGTCTGATTAAAACTACGAAAAGTAGATATTTTTAGAAGAGTATCAATTAATAGTTTAATACAAGTAAACAATCTATTAGTACCTACAACATTAATTAAAGTTTGTAATAACAAGAAATCATGATATATATATATATATAATTAATATAACATTATGATAATATATTAAGATTAATTATTCTTATTTTTTAAAATATAAGATATTTGAATTTTATTTTAAAAAAATTAACATTCAGTCTTGTTACTTAAATATAATTAACCTTAATGCCTATAAATTATAAAAACTATTACACTTAAAAGGTGAAACTAATTATATTAGAATTATTACGTGCATAGTGTACCTCTAAATTATGCTTTTATTTACTATTAATAACAAATTTGATTTCTAAAAATATTTGTAAGAAATGTTATAATATAAGAAATTTGCTTTAATTTCAAAACTTGATTATCTAGGAAGCATTTCATTTATTCATTTACAAAAAGTAAAAGAGGTAAAAAAGAAAACAAAAACATTATTCTTTTTCTTTTTCTTTTTCTTTTTAGGACAATCATGTTTTATAGGATGCGCTAGTGGCTCTAGTGATCTCAAATATTGCAAAATTTCTCATGGTTCAAATTAACTTGAAGCATAATTATTAATATGTTAAAAGTAGATACATTTATAGATCAAATTGGATTAATTTTGATTAATATTTTAAATTTTTCATTCAAATTTTGAATGGGAAAAAAAATCATGACTTGTATTATAAACATGGACTTCAAATCCATAGGATCGTAATTGAGTAAATAGTAAATATATAAAAATAATAAAATTGAAGGAATATAACTGGGAAAAAAAAAACTTATACTATAATTTTCTCTTATCACAACTTGGCATAACATGATGGCGACAATGGCGTTAGTTAAATATGAACGAAAAAAAATAGACAAGTTACCTTAAGGTTGAAGTTATACTACATATATCTACCTGCCCACAATTTTTTGCACCAGCAAAAATGACACAAAATAGACAAGTTACCTTAAGGTTGAAGTTATACTATATATATCTACCTGCCCACAATTTTTTGCACCAGCAAAAATGACACATCGGTATAACATTTCAGAATATTACAACATTAGCAGCAATGTGGTGGCAAGAATCGATCTCTAATCACTAGATGGATACACTACAAGAGACGGGAATGTAAAGTTGAATGGCAAGTTCACCTCTAAAAACTCGAACCACGCCTTTTCTTCTACATTGTAATCTTCGTATAGATAACACCATACCCACCTTTTTAAACCATTATTAGTTTCTGTGGATATGCATATCATTTTTGAAGAAAATTACCTGCTTCAAAGTTCTCCAGGGGGATTTGTCATGAAGTACGACTCGGGGTGTAGTTCCAGAGCCCTTCAGCCATGAAAAACCGATGCGGCTGGAAGGACCTTGTACCGGTGTCGTACGAGTATGTGATACGGACATGTCGCCACGGCAGCATACGCCAAAAACAATTTTTAAATCGGACGCGGTCTCGATACGGTCAAAACAGGTGTCACGAAAGAGACACGGATGGGCACGAGATTAAAAAAAATTTTGCCTTATTTTCCAACGAAAGGGACACGGATGGCTAAGACCAGAGGAGGAAGAAGCAGAAGAAGCATAAAAGAAGAAGAAGAGGAGGAAACAAGCCTGGTGGCTGGCAAAGAGTGTTGTGGCCGGAGGAAAGGAAGCTCTGCAAACGAAGAGAAAAGAGACGAAGTACTGCGAAAAGAAGTTTCGCAACAAGAAGAGAAGAGAGGATGGGCGTGGCTGTGGACCAAAAATAAAAGGAGAATAATAAGAAAATTAGGGTATTTTAATTGGCTCAAAACTAATATCTATTTTTGGGCCCTCTATTCCTAGTAGCTTATTTAAGCTCCAAAATACTTATTGAAATAGTTAATAGGCTTTTATTTAATTAATGGTTTAAAATTCTTTAAAATTAATGTAATGAATCAAATTCTTTAAAATTATATTTTTTATTTGTATAAAGAAAATAAGAAACGTATAAATATTTTTTTTACATTGAAGATTTTTAGATAAAACATTTATAAAAAATATATTTTATTGATGTGTCCTGCTTTACCTATATGCTCATTTTTTAAAAATTACTATGTCATCGTATCTGTATCATATCGTACACACATTATGTATTCGTATCTAGACTTCATAGCCTTTCAGCAGTTTTCTCATCAAACTTAATACGATCATAACCCCTGAAAGTGAAAAAAACTAAAAAAAAAAAAAGAAAAGGAGAAAAAGGAGAGTTATATTATTTGAACTCAATTGTGAATATCATATATGAATATACTTAAATTTTTTTTATATTTAATGATTATATTTTTATATTAATATTCAAAAATATATTGCACATGAGTGTCAAATAAAAATATTTTGTTAGAGCAAAATTGAGGGAAAGGGAAAGGGGCCAAAAAAAAAAAGTTAAAACCGAAAAGCCAGCCAAAAGAAGTAGCCTGTCCAGGTTAATTTGTGAACTTTTTAAACTTTTGTGTACAAGGAACAAGAAAATGGAGTCCAGGCTGATTACAAACAATGTCACTTTACCATGCCAGTTCATTACAAGCTGCTTGACAGAAACAGCGTCGCTCTACTATGCCACAAGATTACAATGGTCAATAACTGATCGAAAGACGTCGTGACCTCTTGACTTGAGCTTCAATACAGTGAAAATGAATAATAATTATGTTCGCTGTATCTTCCATTCCAAAACAAGGAGTTGCAGTTTAACTTACAAACACTAATAATTTCGTTGAAATTTTAAACTACATTTATTGATGTTTAAATCAAAAAATATTTCCCCATATATGTATAATATTTATTTATGTAAAAGGTTATAAAATTCAGTTATCAACATTTCAAATTAATGGAAGATTTAAAAGGTTAAAAATAAAAATATATAATAAAATATTTTCTTAAAAAAATATAATTGAGCTTGGTGTTGTGGGCCTAAGTTGCTACTAATGCAATTACTTTTTATTTTGAAAATAATTAAATTTTAAATACTCTTAAAATTTACTTTAATTAACGATCAGTTGCATTAAAATAATCAGACTTAAAATATCATAACACTTATCTAAAAAATTATTGCGTAAGAATGTAATTTATAATAGTAATAAAAAAAAAATACTAACAATGTAACTTTATGGTGCCCAAAAAGGTAACTTTCCTATTACAATCACTTTCACAGCTTAAAAACGTTGTATGACGCGAAGGCACTACGAAACTTTTAAAGAACTATTTTCTTAAAAAAATATATATATATTATTATTTTCTTACTTCTACAAGTCGAAATTCAAATCTCTTTTTCTCCCTTATTTTTTTAAACAAAAACCTGATCATGCCTACTGGTGCTTACAACTAACAAGTTAAGCAATCATTTTAATTTTTAACAACATAAAAAAAAATTTCTTCTTCTTGTGATAATTTTGTTGTTTTTATTTTTATTTTACTATTTATTGTTATTAAAAAAATCAATTTAATGTAATCTAAAGAATCATTTTGATTTAAAAATTAAATAAGATTTATGAAATTTCAAAATAAGAAAACCAACTTTATGGCCTTTACCCAGAACATCGACAGCAGCTTGACCAAAAACAGAATATCATCAACCGTCCATCACATCTGTTCGAACACCACCTCGTCCCTAGCCTATCAAATTGACCAATTTTTCAACAATCCACAAAATTTCACCCCATAACAGCTCATGATAAAAGAGTTCAAATTATTGGGTTGGCACCTTTTCATATCCCTCCCACCAACCGAAGAATTAATCCCACAATTAACTATTTCGACTTGCAGTATACAAATGGGCCAGGGTATTTGATTACTCCTGTAATAATTCTTTAAAGCAGATTAAATGGGGAAAGGCGTTCTCAAGGCCACTATTAGGAAGAGAAATGCGTGGGCTGCGAGAGCTTAGAGCAAAGTTTGAAAGAATTGCGATTGTTCCATCCCGCAAGTATAAAATCATGGGGGAAACATGATAAATCCGGGATGTTTTCCATTAAAAGGCTGTCTGGGTTATTGAACGAGGCGATTAATCCGCCTACTGATTTTCATTTCTCTTTACTTTGGAAACTAAAATTTCCACCGAAGGTGCAATGTTTTTTATGGTTGCTGGTTTGGGATCGTCTTCCAACTATGCATTTTCTTTGTGGCAGAGTAATTCTAATTCTGATTAGCCATGCTCAAAATTTATGTACGTGGTGCAAACTGGTGATTCATGTGCTTTTTTTTAATGCCGTGTTTTATTTTTTTTTCTCTTTATATTTGTATCGTGATCGAAAGTATCAAATAATCTATGCTAGAACAAAGTAGATATACTTATCTTTCAAGCTTAAATAGCCGATTCACATTGGATCAGCTTCGTACTCAAATGTAAAAGTAAAATTTCCAGTAAGACTACATAGAGTTGAACAGCAATGTAAAACAAAAATCACGATGCAAGAAGCATCCTCTCAAGGAGAGCATATAAAAAATTACTGCAATATAATTAACTAATCATAATTTTAAATTATATAAGACCTACGAAAATACTATATAGAATTTATAATTTTAAGTAGTGGACTTTTACATTATTCTATTATAATTGAATAATTATAGAATTATAAAAATTATAATTGAATAATTTTGAATTGTATAGGGAACTTATAATGTTCCCTAAGTTGTTAAATTAGAAAAGAAAATAGTTCTAGGCGTACGTACATAAGCAAGCAGGCATAATTAAGCCCATACCAACATGTCCTCGGGTAAATCATTGTGTTTACGTAGTATGCCCCTAATATGCGGTTTGCTAGGGCACCTGCAGGCCAAATCAACTAATCTTACAAGATAGTTTTTTGGTCAAAATTAAAAGCAAAAGATTTTAAGAATTTACAGCCCGGATTTTCCCAGAAGTCTCTCAACCGCAGCATGGACATTTCCAAGAGTAGCACCCAGTGCTCTGATATTCTCGTGTAATGTAAAGATCTGCTTCTGCATGAATACCATGGAGCTTCTCTGGTGCTCAATTAGAGCATTTTATTATCTAATAGAAATTCTGTCAAATCTATACCAGTCACAGAGAACCAAAAAATTTTTCCGATGAGTGGTATAATTTAACACCCCACCAAAAATTATTTGTGATTCCATTAAAAATCACGAACTGTTATAAAAAGGTATTTCCTATGAGTGCCACCAATTTACCACCATCCCAAAAACATGCTAGATCTCTGAACCCCTGCTTCGGCAAGTGCATCGGCCAAATTGTTGGCTTCATTGTACGCATGCATGAACAACGCTGTTGGCCTCATTGTACGGTTTCCGCTAATTATAAAGAACTACAAAACAACTTGCTGAAAGTAATATGGAGGAAAGTGAGAGCTTTTGGCATCTTACTTTGCTTCTATACGCGTTTTTGTTAATGCTACTTAAGTTTTACAACTGCCACCGTGGCCATCATTTATTTTAAAAAGACGCATGAAATGAAAAAGACGCGAAAAGCCTTGGTCAGTTCGTCTAATTGTAAACGTTTTGACATATCAACTACCAATTATAGCTAACAGCAGACAGACGATGTCCCCACAAAGCCTTTGACTTGGGCTTTAAAAGAGATTAGCTTTTGACGGACCCACTTCTTGGTGAAAATTTTTTTCCTTTGCTTTTTTTTTTTTTTTTGTTTAAAAAAGATATTAAAATAGGATAAATATTGATAATTTTTAAATAAAAACGTGAAAAGTTTTTTTTAAATAAGAAAATAGGTGAACTTTTTCAATAAAAAAATTAAATAATTAATTATTATTTAAAAACAAAACACTAATCTTTAATTTTATATTTATTTTAAGAGATTTATTTGAATTTTTTTATAAAATTTTCAACTGAATTAAAGTTGTTTGACCTGTAATACCACGTTCATAAAGGGCTTTATAACAGTAGAGATGAATTAAAGATTAATATTGCAAAAAAATAGATCTAAGCTATTTACAGAAAGGTAATAGGAATAAGAGCAAAGAATGACGAAGATATAAGAAGGCAATTAAGAGGATTCTATGATTTAGTTCAGAAAATTTGGTTGCCTGCCTGCCTACCGGCCTTGGCTTACAGGCTTAGTCCAATAGGACATAGATAAAGACTTAATTAGCCAGCCGAAAGTAATTGTAATGATGCAGTTGGATCCCTGAAGTTCATCCATTATTCCCTCTGAACAGCCTCTACCATCGGAAGAGGCTATTACCTACATGGACAGTGATTTGTTCAATGCTGCAGAAGACGCCGACATGGATCTCTTTAATAAGTACCAAGGTGGTCTTCATTGCCTGGCTGACGGAAGGCAAAACACGGCTCTCCATATTTACTCCAGAACTGGAGGACGCCAGGTAGTTAAAACTGACAAAAATTTTCTGTTTTTTCAAAAAAAAAAAGAGAACAAAAAGAGAGTTCTCCATTAATTTTGTCAAACAACTGGTCGACAAGTGCCTATCACTGCTGCTGCAACCCAATGACCAAGGATAAATCCCATTGCACATAGCAGTTCGACATGGTCATTATAAAATAGTCGAATTCCTTATTCAACGCGCCAAAGAGGTGCCATATGAAGACGTAGAGATGGGGAAGTCGTCGGAAGCAACCAGCAGCAGGCTGAGGCAGATGCTGAGAATGAGGGATAAGGACGAAAACACTGCTTTCCGTAAGGCAGCTGGAATTGGTAATGTTGATAATAGTGCGACTACTGGTGAAGGAATTAGATCTTGACGTTCATTCTCCGCTAATAAAAGGGGTGAGACTTCACTCTATATAGCCGCACAGAGAAGTGGAAATCCTCTTGTGGTGTCTGAGATATTGGATAAATGCAAATCAATCATAGGTTATGGCGGCCCTGATGGTGCAACAGCTTTGCATGCAGCAGTCATGGGACACGGAGATTCAAGTGAGCCCAAATTAATCACTTGGCTGCCGTTTCCGTTGTTTACTTTCTATTTTTATAACTAGAGAAAATTCTACTACATTTCTTAAAAACATTTTCTTATAAACATTGGTCAGAAATACATAAATTTTTAATAATTTAAGAAAAACACATGATCTGATCTTAAATTTTTAGAATATCCTTTAATCGTTTTCATATAATTAATTAATTAATTAATTAAAGTATATTTTAATAGACATCTCTAGACTGAATTTAATTTAAACTTACTTCATCAAATTTTAAAAAAATTATTTCTATGATAAGTTTTCTTAATATATCAAATAAATCATGAGTTAATTATTAAGTGTATTAACTTTTTAATAACTTTTTTATTTTGAAATTTTTTTTTATCTTGATCATTTAATTTTAGTTAAAAATAACATTTTGGTCATCACAAAAACTTATAAATGTTAATAATTAAAACGTTACTGTTCAAAATTAAGTGATTAAGATAAAAAATTAAATAAAAAAATTACTTTTACCTATTCCATTCTGTGTTATATATATATATATATATATATTAAAATTATCTCATTATTCGCAAATGAAACTTTTAAATTCTTTCGATAAGTGAAAAAAATTCATGCGTACAATCGTGTGGTTGACCGCTATTTATTTATATTTTCCGGTAGCGACGATGAAGAAACTAATACAGGCAAAAAAGCAATTGACCAAGCAACCGATAACAAAGGGTGGACTCCACTTCACTACGCCGCGCGTTTCCGTAGCCATTTGACCGTGAAACTATTACTGGAACCCGATGCATCTGCCGCTTATAAAACTGATAAAGAGAGAGGGATGTCGCCTCTTCATATCGCAGCTTGCCAAGGCTATATAGATATAATGGAACTCATAATCTCCCTTTGTCGAGGTTGTTGCGAAATTGTGGACAAAAAAGGCTGGAATTTTCTTCACATCCCCGTTGCTGTATTAGCTCCCAAAAAAATTAAGAGATTCTTACTTGGTTTTAAAAATAAGATTAAGGGCTTGCCAATTAGAAATCTTCTACATCAAAAGGATGTTAATGGGATCACGCCTTTCGATGTCCTGAACTTTGGCCCTCCTTATAAGAAATTTGAAGATTTTAATAAAGTTTATGATTCTTTTTCATCTCATGGATCCAAAGCGTCTGTCTATTCATATTCAGAAACCAAGGTAGGCAGCTCACTCCGAGTAAGGATGATCACCTCTATTATTTTTAATATAATTTTTGTAAGTGTTTTTAAACATTAAAGTTGTGTTATTTGCATCACTTGTGATTTTAGATTCACGTTAATTTTTTTTATCTATCACGTTTAAATGTGTTTTAATTTTTATAAATAAATAATTTTTTTCATTCTTTAACTTAAATAATATCTTCAAGAAGATAACTGAACAATAACAAGTAAAAGTATTTTTTTTTATATTAAAAGTTGTAATAATAGATTATTATTTTCATTTGTGTTATTAGATTACGTCATGAGAAGTAAGTTTCAAACATTTAATAAATCTCACTCTTTTGATAAAATGTATAAAATAATAAAAGTTAATCGTTGTTGACATTAACAAGTAATTATGCATTGCAGAATAAACAAATTCCGGAAGTGTTGACTATAGCTTATAAAGCAGATATAACGGGGTTGCCACTGGTTAAACACCACTTCCGTATGTATGTGAAGGAGAAGGAGGAGGAGAAAGATGTACCTGAACATGAAATCAAAGACAAAGCTAGAGAGGCTTTGTCTAGACAAATGTTTTCAAAATTTCCATATTAATTTTTTGGACCTTAAGTTTAATTATTGTACTGTAAATCATTTTAGATTACGAATTATTGTACTTTATATGACTTTTAACTGCTTTTGGTCAACGTAACTTTTTAAGCATAGTAGTTGGATTAGTCCATATCTTTATGTTTATTTTTATTTTATCTTTTTTACTTATCCTTTTGTATTTTTTATATCACTTCATATTTTTCATTATATACTTATATTTATATTTCATTTTAATTTTTGGGTTAAATATTCATTTGGTCAAGATTTCTTGTTTGGTATCTAAAAAAAAAAATTTCAACTTGATATTTGAATTTTTATTTTGTAATACATACTGGTCTTTTAGATCACATCATTAGCCCAAAACTGATGTGATAATCAAATAGTTAACGAAAGCTTGACAAGTAACAAAAGTATCATGTTATCATTAAAACTTTTAAAAAATTTTTTTTGAAATCTTTTATGTTAATATAACATTTTTTTTATATATTAAATTTTCATTAACTATTAATTATTATGTTAGCGTCTGACTAATAATATTAATTTAAAAAATTAAAATAATTGGTAAAATAAAAGTTTAAGTACCATCGATAAATTTATTACTTTATATACTAAACTAAAATCGATTTAAAGTAAGAGGCCAGATGAATATTTCCACTATAAAAGAAGCCATACAACAGGCCAGATAAAAAAAAAAATAACAAAATCGACAAAAAATTGAGCAAAAATAAAACAACAATCAAAACACAACAATACGAGAGGAACACAATCAGAAAACAAATGAAATCAGAGGGCAGGTATACAATAATCAACAAGCAAAAAAAAAAAAAAATCAAAGAAAAATTTGACAAGGCAAATATTTTAGGTTTTCGATTTAGGTTTTTCTTGTGGTATTTTTTGGGTTTCCTTTTGTCGGTGTCTTGGTGATTTGTGGTGTTTATGACCGGCGAACACAAAGTTAGAAAGTGACGGTTTTGTTTTTATTTTATTTTTTTAAGTTTACAATTTTAATTTTGGATTACAGTCTTGGCTCGGATTTTGAAAAAAGCAAGAGAGGCTTTAAGGAGATTCATGGTTTATTTTTTTGTTTGGTTGATAGAGCACGACGACTGGAATCTAGGCTCACGTGGGGAGCAAAAATTAAAAACTTATAATTGTTATTTTTTGTTTGGTCAATGGGACAAAAAATCTTAGACTTTTACATATATATCTCATCACAGGTTCAGCCCATTTACAGAGTTTCATTAAGGTCTAGTGGAAATAGTGTGATTAACATTAACTAAAAAAATTGGGATTACAACTATTACGTTATTTTTGACAGAGTCTTACCTTAAAAATGAAGAAGAAAGAAAAAAAAATAAAAGAAAACCCGTAGTGAAAAATATGGGTTTTGGTAAATTTCACTTAATTTTCATGAAATTTTTATGTCTTTGATTAATTGACACAAAATTTATGCTTTTAGTTTAAGTATTTTAATTTTTTTTAAAAAAAATTTCAATGATTTTCTACTTTTAGAAAAGTCTAAACAAGATATTTCCAACGGTACATGCGATAGTTTATTTGGTTAAGTAATTTAGGAGTTATAAATTTTTGAAATTTAATGATTTGAGATTTTTAAGTCTTTCGGTCTGTCAAATTAGGGTTGTCAGAAAACAATTTGTTAGTGGTCATTTTTTATGAAACTTAAATGAATTTTACAGTGTAAAATATTAATTTTCTAATAGTATAATTATTTTGATTATATAAGTTTTGTGTGAAAAGAACACCCAAAATAGATAAATATATATTCTAGTGATTTAAACATAAACTTTTTGTTTAAATATATTTGTCATGTAATTTTGAAATAAGCTATTTGTAAGATTACTTAAAATTTTGTGTTACATAATTCAAACTGTTATTTTGACATAACAGTTTTTGAGTGTGTTTAATCCAACTAGAGAAACATTAATTGTTTGCTGAATAGTAGTACTCATTACGTTCTTTAAATTTTACAAGTTCAAAATATGATCATATGTGAGAATATCGAGAAATGACATTTTGAATTTAGTGCATTTATTTTTAGAACTTAGTGTGTTAAAAAACTTAAATTTTTAGAGTTTATAATTTGATAGAATGTAGATAACTGATTTTGTTTAGATCGATTTTTGATATTTTGGAATTTAATTAAAGGATAATAAAATAAAATAATAATAATAATAAAAAAAAAAGGGATGTGTTGTTAGGTATTATTAAGTTACACGATGCCCAAGTGAAAAATCTTTGTGGATCTCCATTAAAGGACTGCAGAGGAAGTGATAAAGAACCTAATATCAAAAACGGAGCTAGAAGAAATGGGAAGGGACTTGAAGTAAACTGTTTCTATGTAAGCATGGCACTTGGATTATTTACTGGTTTTTGAGAGTAGTTGGGCCATTGGGTATTAGCAGACGATGGAGGTTCATGACCTTTCGACTTTTGCAACAAATTTGCTGGAGAGTATGCAATTTTGTGGGCAAATTTTAGTTTTATATTTTTTTCTCAGAATTATACATCTAATATTCACATAATTATCATCAAACTTACAAAGTTACGGGCTGGTAAAATTACATTCGTATATGAATATCTGTTTCAGTTCTTATTATATATGGTTTTGAAGGAAATTATTGTGCATCAACAAGACTATAATTTTTTTTAACTAATAATACGTGCATATATTCATATATCTCATAATTAAAAGAGTTTAATTTTTTTCTATTACTTTTTAATAGTCTTGTCCATAGATCGAACCTTAAAAAATGCATTCTTTTATTCAAATTGGTCTAACTCGACCAAAATTATTGGTTAATAATAAAAATATTTTTATTTAAATTAAATTATAAAAAATATAAAAATATTTTTTAAAATTTTTTATTAATATTTGAACTGTAACTCGAACTTTCAGGGTTGAACAAAAAATTTTAAAAATTTTAAAATCACATTCAACTCAATCCATGACACTTGTTTTTTGGTATACGATTAATTATAATGTGCAAGATTACAACTCTTTTTTGAGTTAATGATTCATAAACATATATATATATATACACACACACATATATCCTCTAATTAAACAAGTTCAACTTCTTTCTATTACTTCTAATAAATTTTTAATCACCATTCATAAATATGTAAATCTTGCTCCCCTCACTTTATTTTCAGTTGTATATAAGAAATTGAATGCCATTTCCTCACTTGTATAAAAAGATGAATTTTTTTCCTTCTATCTACAAACTATGAATAAAAGAGAATTAGATAACGGTCAAGTTGTGAAATTGTAATTGCAAGTGAAAGTAGTCTTAAATATATATATATATATATACATCTAAATTATCGATATTTATGTTATTCAAATTTTTTTAAAATATTTATTTTTTATGTTTTTGTCTCACGTATTCATATATGAACATTGAAATTTCAAATATACAAAAAAAAAATTTGAAAAAATTAAATATATACTGTGATATTTTTCATCAAATTTCCACATATTACAGTTGAATCATTTAATCCTTGTGGAATTGAGTAGTATTCATAGAACTTGATACATTAATGACAAAATTTATTCAATCAATCAGTATGTACTGAGGATATGTAAGATAAGAGCAAAGACAAATTAAAATGGACCTACATATTTACTCATGAATTATGATACATATTTGAATTATTATATAACTTATGAAGATAAATACAAGTAATATGTAAAAATTATTAAAGAATGAAATAAAATTTAATTTAATTAATTCATTGACATAAGAAAATATTAAATTTAAATTGTAATACCTCTAGTATTTTTTTTTAATTTTCAAACTATGATTAATGAATAAAAATTTAGTGCAAGAAAATTAATTCAAAATCCTCTATTTCATAATTATATATATTTCAAGTAAATTGATGGATTTTTCAAGTAAATATTTTTTAACTATGTTAAAATAGTTAAAATGATATTTGTGAATTGTTATCAGCCTGATAAATCGTAGGAGGAAGAAGAAGCAGAAGCAGAAGACGAAGAAGAAGAAGGAATGAGCCAAAGGCATTAAAAATCAAACACGTGAAACACAAAAATAGCAAATTTCATTTCAACTTCCTCCACTCTTTTTCTCTCTACCCACTCGATTTTCTTGCTTTTCAAGTGAAACAGAACATACAAAAAGCTCAGACTCCCGTAGCAAAACAGTGTCACTTTACCATACCAGTTAATTACAAGCTGCTCGACGGAACAGTGTCGCTTTACCATACCGCAAGAATACAATGGCCAATAACTGCTTGACAGATGTCATGACCTCTTGACTTGAGCTTTAATATAGTGAAAGTGAATAATAGTTAGGTTCGGTGTACCTTCCATTTCAGTGGAAGGAGTTGCAGTTTAACAATAATTTCGTTAAAATTTTAAAATACATTTATTGATGTTTAAATCGAGAAATATTATATATATAATATTAATTTGTGTAAATGGTTATAAAATTAAATTATTAACCTTTCAAATTAATTGAAGATTATTAATAGCTTACAATATTGATAAAACGCTATATTATATTACTTAAAAAGTTAAAAATTAAAAATATATAATAAAATATTTTCTTAAGAAAAGATAATTGAACTTAGTGTTGTGGGCCTTACTTGCTACTAACGCAATTTATGTTTAAAAAGCTCTCTGGGTTGTTGAATGAGGCTTTTAATCCGTCTTCTGATTTTCATTTCCCTTTAATTTGGAAACTAAAAATTCCACCAAAGGTGCAATGTTTTTTGATGGTTGCTGGTTTGGGATCGTCTTCTAACTATGAATTTTATTTGTGGGAGGGTAGTTCTAAGTCTTATTAGCCTTGCTCAATGCTTATTTACATGGTGAAAACTGGTGATTCATGCGCTTTTTTTTTAGTGCCTTGTTTTATTTGTTTTTTCTCTTGATATCTGTGTCCTGATCGAAATTATCGAATAATCTATACTAGAACAAAGTAGATATACTTATCTTTCATGCTTAAATAGCCGATTCACATTGCACCACTTCGTGCTGAAATGTAAGAGTAAAATTTCCAGTGAGATTACATAGAATTGAATAGCAATGGAGAACAAAAATCACAATGCCAGAAGCATACTCTTAAGGAAAGCATATTACTGACAATCACTTCAATGCAATTAACTAATCACAATTTTAAATTGTATACAACCCAATGGAACTTATGGTTTTAAAAGATAGATCTCTCCATAATTTTGTATTATAATTGGATAATTATAAGATTATAATAAAAAAAAAAACAAAAGGTGAAATGCTCCCTCTTTGAGTTGTTAAATTGGAAAAAAAATAATTCTACGTGAATGTACAAAAGCAAGCGGGCATAATTAAGCCCATATCAGCATGATCTCCGCTATATCACTGTGTTTGCATAGTATGCCCGTAATATGTGGTTTGCTAAGGCGCCCGCAGGCCGAATCAACTAGTCTTATAGAAAGAGTTTTTCTGGTCAATATTAAAAGCACGAGGTTTTAAGAAATTAAAGCCCGGCATTTCCCAGAAGTCTCTCAACTGCAGCATGGACATTTCCAAACAGTAGCAACCAGTGCTTTGATATTCTCACGTAATATAAAGATCTGCTGTTGCATGAATACAATGGAGCTTCTCTAGTACTCAATTAGAGCATTTTATTATCTAATAGAAATTCAGTCAAATCTATGCCCAGTCATGGAAGATGAATGATAAGCCGAATAACACGGATCAAGGTTAATGGAGTACAAATTTTGTTCCTCAAACATATTTTTAAGATTCCATCAGAAACCACACATGCAAACAATTGTCAAAGCATTTCCTTTATTGCTGTTCCAATGTTCCATGCGCCTAGGCTACAAGCATGCAAATTGAAGATTAGCCACAAATGAAACCAAATAACACATTACCCTCCAAGAATTAGACAAAATGGCAGAGTTTGTTTTAGAAAGAACCAGATGGAGGAGTTCTAGAAACTGCTGCTCTGGCCTCTGGGACATAAATGCAACGATCTGCACATCATAAGAAAATTCCAAGGACAAAGGAGATGCTAAAATATAAAATGTCATTTTGACCCTCATAAAAGAACAACCGAGAACATTATCAGGAAGACATAATTAATGTTGGTAGCTCTTTTGGTAATTACGGTTTCTGCTAATTATAAAGAACTAAAGAACAACTTGCTGAAAGTAATATGGATATGGAGGAAGGTGAGAGCTTTTGTCATCTTTCTTTGCTTCTATACGCGTTTTTATTAGTGCCACTTCAGTTTTACAACTGCCACCATGGCCATCATTTATTTTAGAAAACGCGTGAAATGAAAAAGACGCGAGAAGCCTTGATCAGTCCATCCAGTTCTAAACGTTTTGACTTATCAACTACCCACAATAGCCAACAGCAGAGCGACGATGTCCCGACAAAGCTCTTGACTTGAGCTTCAAAAGAGATTTTGACACACCCACTTGTGGGTGAAAAATTTTTTTCGTTTGCGTTTTTTTTTTTTTTTCTAAATAATATATTAAAATTTGATAAATATTGATTTTTTTAAATAAAAAAGTGAAAAGTTTCTTTTAAATAAGAAAATAGGTAAAATTTTCAAATACAAAAAATTTGAATAATTAATTATTATTTCAAAAAAAAAAACATTAACGCTTTAATTTTATATTTATTTTAAAAAATTTATTTGATTTTTTTTTATAAATTTATCAACTGAATTAAAGTTATTTGACTTTTAATATTAACTTAATAAAAGGTTCTATAACAATAGAGGTGAATTAAAGATTAATATCACACAAAAATAGATCTAAGCTATTTACAGAAAGGTAATAGGAATAAGAGCAGAGAATGACGAAGATATAAAAAGGCAAGTAAGAGGGTTCTATTATTTAGTTCAGAAAATTATTTGCCTGCCTGCCTTGGCATACAGGCTTAGTCCAATTGGATATAGATAGAGCCTTAAATAGCCAACCAAAAGTAATTGTAATGATGCAGTTGGATCCCTCAAGCTCATCCGTTATTCCCTCTGAACAACCTCTACCATCGGAAGAGGCTGTTACCTACATGGTCAGTGACTTGTTCAATGCTGCAGAAGATGGCGACATGGATCTCTTTAGTAAGTACCGAGGTGGTCTTCATTGCCTGGTTGACGGAAGGCAAAACACGGCTCTCCATATTTACTCCAGAACCGGAGGACGCCAGGTAGCTAAAACTGACAAAAGTTTTCTGTGTTTTCAAAAAAAGAGAACCGAAAGAGAGTGCTCCATTAATTTTGTCAAACAACTGTTCGACAAGTGCCCCTCACTGCTGCTGCAACCCAATGACCAAGGGGAAATCCCATTGCACATAGCAGTTCGACATGGTCATTATGAAATAGTCGAATTCCTTATTGAACGGGCCAAAGAAGTGCAACATGAAGACGTAGAGAAGGGGAAGTCGTCGGAAGCAAACAGCAGCAGGCTGAGGCAGATGTTGAGAATGAGGGATAAGGAAGCAAATACTGCTTTCCATGAGGCAGCTGGAAGTGATAACGTTGATGTGGTGCGACTATTGATGAAGGAATTATATCATGACTTTTCATTCTCTGCTAATAAAAGCGGCGAGACTCCGCTCTACATAGCTGCCAAGAGAAGAGGAAATCACCGTGTGGTGGCTGAGATATTGGATAATTGCAACTCAATGGATTATAGCGGCCCTGATGGTACGACTGCTTTGCATGTAGCAGTCATGGAGGACAGAAATGAAAGTATGTGAGTTCAACGTGGACGATTTGGCTGCTACTTTTGCTGTTTGCTTTTTACATTTACAATAATAGAAAGTTATAAGTTTATTAATAATTTTAAGAAAAAACTGAGGTTTACATTAATGTTATATTCATAATTTTTTATATTATAATTATATTTAAGGTATTTTATGTTTATATAAATTTTAATATTTTATATATATTATATTCGTATAATCGTATCTTAAATTACTGTATTTATAATTTTTTATATTATAATTATATTTAAGGTATTTTATGTTTATATAAATTTTAATATTTTATATATATTATATTTGTATAATCGTATCTTAAATTACTGCACGGTCAAGCTTGATTTCTTTTTTTTTTTTTTTGCCCTTTTGGGTAGTGACTGTGAGGAAACTAATAGAGGCAAAAAAGCAACTAACCAAAGAAACGGATGACAAAGGGAGGACTCCACTTCATTATGCTGCGTATTTCGGTATAAGTTCGACTACGAAATTGTTGTTGGAAGCCGATGCATCTGCCGCTTATATAATTGACAAAGGGAGAGGGATGTCAGCTCTTCATATGGCAACTTGGCAAGGCAATACAAGTATAATGAGACTCATAATCTCCCATTGTCCAGGTTGTTGCGAAATTTCGGACAACAAAGGTTGGAATTTTCTTCATGTCACAGTCGTTACATTAACTCCCACAGATATCAAGAAATTCTTAGTTGGTTATAAAAATAAGATTAAGTATTTACCAATTAGAAATCTTCTAGATCAAAAGGACGTTAATGGCAACACGCCTCTCCACGCTCTGATCTATGGCACTCCCACTGCTCACAAGGGTTTAGGTCATTTTCGAGTTTTGGATATTATTTTATCTCTTGCATCCGACAGATCTATCTACCACGTAAATTCATATTCAGAAATCAAGGTAAGCAACCTACTCAGAATTAAGATGATCCCCTTTGTTATTTTTCAATGCCAACTTATATTTATATCAAGTCTTTTTCATTGATTATCAATTGATTTTAAGTTAGATACTTAATATAGTATCAAAATTTAAATTTTGTTTTCTCATTCTTGCATATTAGTTATCTCGTCCGAATTTGTCGCATGTAGCTCACATTTTTCTATTTATACGTGATGGGCTTGTTAAAATCTTACTATCTCATATAAGTTAAATCTTGGGTTATTTGCAATTCTATATTTAAGTTTTTTTCTCCTCAATTGCTTTAAGTTGAATATTTAAACATGATTTTTATTATTTTTAAGTAAATTCTATATATACAAATGATGCTTATTAGCACACTGAAAAGTAACGGATAAAAAATAATAGAGGGAGCATACAACTTTGTTTTGACCTTACTCTAAATTAATTCATATATATATATATATATA
>JAQSVH010000002.1:8524925-8551206 GCA_029448705.1 Adansonia digitata
TTTCCCAAAACCCTTGCTTCAAAATCCCGAATTCTGTCCTTTCAGCAATGGCATTTCTCGACGAGGAAGACGCCGGCACTCCTATTCGCTACGTTTCGTTGGACCGCGTTTACTCCGCCGCTTCCCTTTGCGTCAGCGCCACTAACAGCTCCAACGTCATGTCCAAAAAGGTCAAAGCTCGTAAACTCATCATCGACAATGACCACGACCGCCATCATCTCAAATCCAAACCCTACGATCCCCCGCTCGTGCATGTATACTCTCGCCGCCCTAAACGGCATCACCAATGCGTCTCCTTCTACGACTCTTTGCTCCAGGGCGAAAGCGAAATTGTGGTCAAGAGTGAAATTGACGAGAGTTTTGGAAAAAAGAGGAGGATTGGGTGTAATGAGTTGACGAAATTAGGGGTTGATTCTAGTGTTTTGTGTGAGCTGGATTGCCCGCGATTGAGAGATTGTAGAAATAGTAATAATGTTAATAATAATGTTAATAGTAATTCTGTTAAGAAAAGGAAGCATAATGCTAGTTCAAATTCTCAGCAGGGTTTCACTGGTTCTGCTACTGCTAAGAAATGGGTCAGGTTAGTTTTCCTTTTTACTTTTTTAACATTTTGTTTTGGTTTAATATTTCTGAGTAAATGTTGGGGATTGTGGCTTATTTGATTGTATTGTTCATTTATATTAAATATTTGCTACTTAATCTGCTTGCATATGCTAGAGCAAAAAGTGCATTTGGGTAGAATGCAAATTTATATATATTGGATATAAAATGCATGATTTTAATATGATATAAAACAATTGATTTGGAATTGGATTTGTCTCTTATTATTTGTTTAAAATATTTTTAATCAGTTCTGAGTTTGCTTTCTGATACTTGATTTTGCTTGGAAGCAAAAGTTAATCGCTAAGGCAACAATCAGAAGGAGTCATAGTTAATTGAATTTAAATGGTTGCTGTAGATGGAAAAGGCGTTTGTTCGAGTTTTTGTTTTCTTTTACTTTCAAATTTTGTAAATGTAGAATATTTATTTATACTTTTTTCATATTAATGGAGAATAATTGTAACTTGAATAGGTTGAATTTTGATGGCGTTGATCCAAAAGCATTTGTTGGATTGCAATGCAAGGCAAGCATTTTGATGGCTCTTTGAAGTTGCAATTTTAAACATTGAATTTTTACTTACTTCTTGACATAAATCTTGTCGAGTACAGGTGTTTTGGCCATTGGATGCTGATTGGTATTCGGGTCGGGTTGTTGGATACAATGCAGAAACTAATAGATATCATGTATGGCTCCCATATCTTTTTATTCCTTTTTCCTTTGTCTGATTATACAAATTGTTTTGGCATTTAATGGGGTAAACTACTTAACTTTGTGGGCCAGTTTGTTCATTATATGACAAGTTCTAACGCAGGTTGAATATGAGGATGGCGATGAGGAAGATTTGATACTTTCTAATGAGAAACTAAAATTTCATGTTTCTCATGATGAGATGGAGCGTTTGAACCTGAGTTTCAGTGTTAATAGTACAAATGATGAGGGTTATAATTATGATGAGATGGTTGCATTGGCTGTCAGTCTAGATGACTGTCAAGAACTTGAACCTGGGGATATTATATGGGCAAAACTTACTGGTATGTGCTAAATCTATCTGATTCATCTATTAGTAATCAGAGTCTGTAGAAAACCTTTTAATGTCATGACATGAGATATCAAGGATTGTCCATCTGTAGTTGATTACGGTCTATGATACATTTGGAGTAATTTGTTTAAGATGACACTGGGAGTTGGGACATATTTGTAAGGATCGCTTCATTCTTGGCCTCCGATGATTATATTTTTGTAGTTTGTCGTAAGATTTATTTTGTGCATATCTACAAATTCTATCATTTCTTGTTGTAGCTTTTGCATTTAAAAGCCCAATAATGCATCTCGCAAAGCATCATACCCACTTCTTTTATTGTGTAAGGTTTTGCAAGAATCTTTAGAATTTGATAACAGCTTTTAGTATGTTTCTGGGGCCTTGTCCTATAAATTATAACTTCACGCGGTTTAACGCTGAATTAATTTTCATTGAGGTCAATTATGAATACATGTAAGCAATTTCCATATTTTCCACCAGCTTATCTTTTGATTGTTGTAGTGCAGGTCATGCCATGTGGCCAGCGATTGTGATAGATGAATCACTTGTTGGTGGTCGTAAAGGTTTAAGCAATAGTTCTGGTGGAAGATCGGTTGCGGTGCAATTTTTTGGCACCCATGATTTTGCAAGGTTTATATGATGTAATGTTGTTGTTAGCATTGATGCTAGACTTATATCTCTTGAGGCCTGATATCATCAGTTTCTTTTGTAATTGTCAGAATCAAAATGAAACAGGTTGCTTCATTTCTAAAAGGACTGCTTTCTTCTTTCCATCGGAAGTGCAAGAAACCGCGTTTTACAAGAGGCTTGGAAGAAGCAAAACTGTAAGTTAATTTTCATTTTAGGTCATTTTGCTCATCAAGTGCAATTTAAAAAAAAAAAGTAAAGGAAGAAATGTTTCTTTTAATTTATCTATTATCCTAATTGCAATGAGATTACTAAGTCTATGTATTTTAATTTTTTTCCCCATTATGGTCACACATTTTCCATTTGTAAGCATAAACCAGACTAACATCGAATGAGTTGGAAATGAAGCTCTTCTAAGGTTATTGCATATGCCACCTAATCATCCATTCCCCCGACATAACTTATATGCTTTTGCTTGTAGCTCTGGGGTTTATTATCATCTGACTTGCTTTGGTTGATTAGATCCTGTTTTAAATGATTAGTCATTGGCATTTATGCTTTGGTTACTTAAGTTTGGTTCTATGGAATTGATCTCTGTATTTTCCTTCAAGGAAACCCCCCTTTTTTCTATTTAATTGGCCAACTGTTTCCTTAAAACATTAGTTTCAACGAATATGCTTTTGATGGTGATATATGATGACGATTTTTTTTCTCTTGCAATTGCATGCAAGAGTTAATAATGTCTGTGTTTCAATCTTTTGGTTTGAAACAGCTATCTGAGTGAACAGAAGCTTCCAAGAAGAATGTTACAGCTTCAAAATGGAATTGATGTGGATGATGGTGAAGCTAGTACTGAGGATGAAGGAAGTGTAGATTCAATTTTAGATCACATAAAAGATCAGGGGATTCAAATAATTCCTGGTGGACCAGGAGATTCTCTATATGTAACAGGAGATTTGCAAGTAATTAGCCTTGGTAATTTCTAGTGGGCTTTAATTACTTTTATTTTGATACGTTGAGATGTCATTCAATTTTGCATCTGGTTGTCTAGTTAGGTAGGCATCTTTGGATAATCAAACTCTTTTATTCTTCTTTTGCCTTTTGGCAAATTGATAAGTACTGCTTAAATAGATGCTTGTCAGAGACAAGCTGGTTGTTATGCTAGTTTAAATAGTTAGTAAAGAATGGATGGCAAAGCTCTTTCCTAGAGTAAGTGCCAATTCATTTGGACTGAGATTAAGGCGTTCTTGGGTTGGACTTTGTCAACCTTTAATTTACTTATTATTAAGAACTGTTTGTCAAAAAAAAAAAAAAAAAAGAGAAAAAAAGAAACTTCAATTAGTTGGTCATGGAGTCTTCGTCTCCTCTTGCAGGAAAAATTGTCAAGGACTCCGAATATTTCCAGGATGATGGGATCATCTGGCCTGTAGGGTACACTGCTGTTAGGAAATTTACTTCAATAAGAGGTAAGACATTTTTTTTTTTCAATTCTTGTGATCTTCCTATTTTATTGGCATTCCGTGACATTACTTTTATTGCCTGTCTTTCTACACTTTGGCTGTTAGATCCAAGTGTTTGTACCTTGTATAGGATGGAAGTTTTGAGAGATCCTCAGTCAAAGAATCATCCACTATTCAGGGTGGCAAATGAAGGAGAGAAGGTTAGTTCTATAATGTGATGAAATGGTCTTGAATTCGCTGGGTTATGCTGCCCTAATTGTTTTAATGCATTTGCTAATCTTGACACAGTTTTTCACTTTCTGTTTTCTCATGAGTTTTCTTTCCAGTTTTCTAATCTTGTTCATGATGCATGCTTCATTGGGTCACTTTGGACATGCTAGTGAACTTTTTTTTTTTTTTTTTTCACAGTCTGCTAAATAAAATGATTAGCTGTGGTTTAGGCAGAATGCTTCCCAAGAACTGGCACATGTGAGAGGTCTTGGAAGATATCTAGAGTTATGGCTTCCTTTTAGTGTTGTAATCTGGAGTGAATGGTGGGGATTTCAATTAACAGTTAGAGGTGCACGAACTCCCTTTGGGAGCTTGTTAAGGACTACTTCAGGTTCTTAGATGATAATAGTTGGTTATGAATTTGAAGCTTTGTTGCTAAGGCTGCGATTCATTACTTTGTCATAGTGGGTTCATTTGGAGAATATCACATCATTCAGGAGCTTCAGTGCTTCATTGCAAATTTATGTTCTTGCTTCAAGGCATTGGTCTTATCCCTCATTTGAATGACTTCAAACTGTCTTCCCATTTGTGTCAATAGTGAATAATGGTAGTGAAGAGAGGTTCTGTTTGGTGGTTGCCATACAGGGAATATTGGGATGAAAGAGGTTTCTAGGTCTATGAGGAACTTGTACACTGAAGGTAGGGCTAAGGAAAGTTGTTTTAATTGTGGCCTAGTCAGTGTAAACACTAAAAGCATCTCAACACGCTTTAGTTGAGGCCCCTTTAACAAGTTGGTCTCTTTTTGCGCTTAAACACTCTTTTCTCCAAAGCAAAAGGCACATTACATCACTCGGGTGAGCACTTTTTTGTGCCTAGTGCCTCAGGCAATATGGGTATCCTAGTGTAAATGCACCTCGTGCCCTTAACAACAGTGGGCCTAGTTGAGTAAAAATATATAAATAAATATAAAGTTAGGGAAAAAAAGTGAATGGCCATTGAAGTTAGCTCATCACTGAGACTTAAAGCTAAAAATGTTTTTTACCACTTTGGCAAATGGATCTCCTCTATTCCTATGCCAAGAGTTTCCTTGCTATGTTTTCAGTTCCTGCTGGTCAACTGAATAGATTCCAAAAACATATCAAAAGCTTTAGTGGGTGTAAAGGTTGCAGGCAGGATTCTTTTATTTTCTATAATGGGAAAAGGCCTATTGGGGCGTGTTGGGTGCACCATGCCAGTTCCTTGAAGCATTTTGGTCAGATATTAGAAAAGGATGAAGTATTAATTGAAGTATCTGAATTGGATTATGAAATTACGAAACAATTTGTTTGAATTGAATCAATACTTCCTAAATATGTTAGGAAATTGTAATAGTGATGGTTTATTCAAATTTCAAAATATAATGTGCATTCCTTATTGTTCCATTTCTTGATTCTTAGCTACAATAGATTTTTCATCAGTTAATTTGTGTTAAATCCTTCCCTTGTTGGACTGGTAATTCATATTATATCATCGCTGCATTTTTTTTTAATTGGTACCTACTGTCAAAATTATTGAGTGCTGCACCTAACATTTGTTGAGTATGTTCAGTTTGAAGGACCCAACCCATCAGCTTGTTGGAATAAGATATTTAGAAGGATAAGGAAGATACAAAACGATTCTTCTTATGATTCAAAGGTTGGAACAGAAAGAGACTTTAAATCCGGCTCTGAAATGTTTGGTTTCTCCAATCCTGAAGTTATAAAACTAATACAGGTATACTATTACCTTCTTCTTCCCTTAAATTTGAAGTTGCACTTGGCGTCTACATATTTCAATTTTTATTGTTCAGTACTAGGTTATGGATCTATTCTAATTGTATATCGACTTTCTTCAAATTCCATAAACTAGTACATTATTAGCCTCAAAGGTGTCATTTTAAGGTCATATACGTAAATGTTCACTTATGCTCTTCATTTTGTGCTCATCATTCTTTAACTATGATTTTCAAACAGCTTTTATTATCACTTTGTTGTTTAATTCGCACATGTCCTGTGATTTTTCTTATCTTGTTCTCTTTGTTAGTTGTACGGCTGCAGGTGATAAGACGTTTAAATATATGTTATTGTCGTATACTTTTGTGAATATGTTATTATTCTTAGGCTATAATGAGTTCCTACTGTACCGACAGGGGTTGTCAAAATCCAAACTTTCTTCAAAGAACTCAGCATTCAAGTTGGCCACCGGAAGATATCGAGACCTGCCTGCTGGTTATAGACCTGTTCGTGTTGACTGGAAAGACCTGGACAAATGTAGTGTCTGCCACATGGATGAGGTACAAGGCAATTTAACTAGTTCCGCTATTGTGGCACTATCTTTTTATATATTCTGTTTTACATGGTATTAGTTGTTTTATTTTATACGTCATCGGTTGAGTTTTGCATTGGATGCTTTATCACAGTATTTCAGGACAGTTTTGTAATTAGGGGTCATGTCTATTCTTCCCTCAAAACTATAAAGAAGGGAACACCAAAAATATGTCGATGTGAAACACTGCAACAAAACATGTTTGTCTTGAATTCCAATCTTATGAGAAGAAACTGGGAGGTTAAAGTGAAAAGAGATACCAACTAATTTTATTGCACAAAGGATTTCTATTGGCTAAACAAGTTTTTAAGTAAACCATATAAGAATGAGAACTACTAGGCATAAGGTTGGACAACTAAGAGAGCTAGCAGAATACCATTTACTGTTGAAATTATTCAAATATCCCTGGAAAAATTTTGGCATATCTAGGATCTAGTTGCTGTCAAAATATAATCTGTATAGCTCATATAACAGAGCGCTCACTGTTGAAATTATTCAAATATCCCTGGAAAAATTTTGGCATATCTAGGATCTAATTGCTGCCAAAATACTCTTTATAGCTCATATAACAGAGCGCTTAGGTGCTGACCTCATTTACCTGGTCGGTCTTTGGTTTCATATGTCATTATCTCTTTGCTTGTTAACATCTTTTACTTTGAGTTCTATTATTTCCCATCCAGGTGTCTGTCTTTTCACTTTTTCCCGTGTTACCAGTTGAATTGCATTGTCCTCTTATGATTTGATGCTTGACTTTATTTTGCTGACTGAGGTTGCTTTGATTTTAGGAGTATGAGAACAATCTGTTCCTCCAGTGTGACAAATGCAGAATGATGGTAAATGCTCCTTCATTTCATGTCAATAACATGTCATTGATGTTATGATAGATCATACAACCGGATCTTCGTCAAGCTTTTATGTGTAAAATTAAATGCTATCAATTGTCAGTCAAAATTGATTGCTTATTTTCTTATAAGACTTCTTCATATGCCATGTAGGTATGCATGTATGTAGTTATATGTTTGATTTTTGATTTTTGCTGTTGTTCCATCTTAATTAATGATTGTACAGGTCCATGCTAGATGTTATGGCGAACTTGAACCACTAGATGGTATTCTGTGGTTATGCAACTTATGTCGCCCTGGGGCACCCGAGTCTCCTCCACCATGCTGTCTTTGCCCTGTCATAGGTATTTTAACTTCTTAAATTCTTGTTGGAAGCCAAGAATTATGCATCATTGAATCTGTGACTTAATCTCTTTTAGGGGGTGCAATGAAGCCTACAACTGATGGCCGGTGGGCTCATTTGGCTTGTGCCATATGGATACCTGGTTCGTGACCTTATAATTTACTTATTCTTTAATCTTATATATTATACATAATGCACTGACTAAACATTTATGCTACAGAAACATGTCTATCTGATATTAAGAGAATGGAACCCATTGATGGGCTAAATAGAATTAGCAAGGTACTTCTCTTACTGCCACCTTTTATATATTTTCAGTTCACAGGACATACTTGTGGAAATTTTTTTTAATATTACCTGTTGAGGATTAGGGGGCTGCTTTTACAAATTAAAATTCCATATACCTTGATTTCCATGCAAATCAGGCTCATAAACATTAAGCAATCTAAGTGTTTGTTCTTTCTGATGAGTTTGTTGTGTACAACAGGACCGTTGGAAGCTGTTATGTAGCATCTGTGGTGTATCTTATGGAGCTTGTATTCAAGTAAGCTTATAGTCGTATGTGGATTTTCTTATTCAGTATATTTTCATACTTAATGTGATGATTTGTTTCATCTCTGTTTTAGTTTCTCATTGTAACTTATCCATCCTCATTATGTTAGTTTCTATGTGATAGTGATATTTAATGCAATTTCTGCTAAAGTATGTGAGTTCAGGGTGTTTATTGATATCAAAACTTTTCGTGTATTGGGTTTTGAGTTTGTGCTGTAGTAAATTTTAAGAACCATAATGGGTGCGAAAAGGACTATTTTCTTTTGTGTTTAGCCTATAAAATTAATAATAGCATGTGTAGATTTGTCTATGTTGATTTTGCTGGTAAACAATTGAGAATGTACCTGTAGACCTATCTTTCTCTTTGGCCCTTTTGTGGCATGTTCGTTTGTCTTTTAGTTTAAGACAATCTGGTTAGAAACTCAGATATCATCCTTGGTTGAGTCCAACTCCTAACATAGATACTCATGTACAAGCAACATGCAGTAAAATTTCTACTTCAATGGACTTTTTTGTTTTCCTTGATGTTCCCTTTAACCTATAATAGTTTGTTGGAACTGTCATTTTTAATTTGTTAATTTACCATGCATTTATGCTGATATTATTTATTTTTTTGATAATGCCTATTATTTTCAGTGTTCAAACACATCGTGTCGGGTAGCATATCATCCACTTTGTGCACGTGCTGCAGGTCTTTGTGTCGAGGTAGTATCAGTCTTTTTATGACATTTGGGAAATTTTCTACGGTTATATTTATCCCATTCTTTTGAGTAGTTGTAAGCATTATCATTGATGGATAACATGGATAATGTGTTTCCAATTTGTCTCGTTTTATGGTTGCATAGCTTGAGGATGAGGACAGACTCTTTCTCCTCTCTGTAGATGAAGACGTTGAAGATCAGTGCATTCGTCTACTTTCTTTTTGCAAGAAGCATAGGCAGCCATCTAATGATCGATTGGCATCTGATGAACGAGTTGGCAGAATTGCACGTCAATGTTCTGACTACACCCCCCCTCTCAATCCATCTGGTTGCGCTCGTAGTGGTATGCTATTGGTTGCATTTATTTTTTTATATACTGGCTATGTTGCAATTTGATTCCTTTGCTGTCCCTTGCTTGTAACATGTTAGGATTCTTTTTTTATTTTGGCCAGTTGCTTCTACCTGAATCAATTTTAATGAATATTGCTTTTGATATTTTTAGTTACATTTATTTCTTATCCTGTATATTTAAATTTTGCTCATATCTTGTGTATATGGGTGGCAATATGACGGGATTAACCTTCTTTTCTTGAGGGCCCTTGGCATTGCTTCTTAGATCTACAGAAACTGAAGGGGATTTACTGGCTAAGATAGCTAGCAAAATTTAGGTTTCTTATAGATAAGATTAGTCTGGTTGATGAGTAAATTGTCTTTTGTTATCTTACTTCTGTTACATGCATGAGTGAAATGTTTTCAGCTTGTTCATAATCCTATCAATTTAGATTAGTACAATTCTACTCCTTGCATAGGGTTGCTTAACACCTTTGCATATCGGAGTGATAATCCTATGAAGTTTCCAATCCTTCTCCTAAATGGCCAGAATACTGTTTTGGTTTGAATGTTTCTTTTTGTCTGCTGCAGAGCCTTACAATCATTTTGGAAGAAGAGGCCGGAAAGAGCCTGAAGTGCTTGCTGCTGCATCCTTAAAGCGCTTGTTTGTAGAGAATCAACCTTACTTGGTTGGTGGTTGCTGCCAACATGGCATGTCAGGCAGCACGTTGCCTAAAAATAGAGTGAATGGTGTCAAATACTCTTTTAGTCTTAGCAAGCCTAAAGCCCCCCAGCTTGATGCTGCTAACAACATTCTCTCTGTGGCTGAGAAGTATAATTACATGAAGCAGACCTTTCAAAAAAGACTAGCATTTGGTAAGTGATTAATTTTGCCTTTTGTGTACATAAGGGGGGGGGGGTGAGAGGGTGGAAAGCAGGTCTGTTAAAGCTTAACTCTTAATGTTTTCTGAAAAAAATGCTAATATTAATAAGAAAGTGATGGCCAACATTTATTTATCCAAGAATTATGATGCATGAGGTTTTCTAAAGTAAGAAACTAGTGGTCATTGTGAGATTGTGATTCAATCATCTGGTATCTTTCTTCTTGGACCTTTTTCAATGGGGCCCAGATTTACTTAATTTGTGGTAACAGTGTCAGGTTGGACAATTTTTTAAAATTCCATTTAAGATGTTTGGCAGGGGATACGGGTATTCCATTGAATTGAAATTCCATGACATCCTCTTAATTAAGCTGAGTTAAACTTTTTTGCTTTTTCTGTCTCTGGCTTTGGATAGATGGGAAGAAAAATATGCTACCATATATTGTGTCTATTAGCTTGGTCCGTGTTTCTTTTCCTTTTGTGACTATCCTTTTTTATATAATAACAGTAATATTTACGATTGCATAAGTCTTTCAAGAAATTGTGATATGCAATATCGTTCCAATGCTCCTGAATGTATGTTTATAAATATTTTATGTTTTCTTCTGCTTGATCACATTGTTGATCCTTGCATTCTATGACTAGGTTTTTTTTCCCTTTGATGAATTATATACAAGTTTAAAATGGTTGCTTGCTCTTTTTATTGTTCGGGTTCGTTTTCTTTCCTAAAGTATTTCTTTCTGGGTAATTGGAATCGCTTTTGTCTCTAGGGAAATCAGGAATTCATGGTTTTGGAATCTTTGCAAAGCATCCACATAGAGCAGGAGACATGGTAAACCAATGTGATCTTTACACTGCAGTTTCTTTCAATTTGTTTATTTTTTTAATACATGAAAAGTAACCTGTATCATCTCTAGGTGATTGAATATACTGGCCAACTTGTTAGACATTCTATAGCTGACAGGAGGGAACATTTCATATACAATTCATTAGTGGTATGCACTCAGTTATCTTACAGTTTGTTTATTTACATGTTTTTATTATCTTCCTATGGCAATCTCAAAGAGCGGTCATAGTCAAGTTTGAAAGTTGCTAAGTACTTTATCCTGCAGGGTGCTGGGACTTATATGTTTCGAATTGATAATGAGCGAGTGATCGATGCCACTAGGGCAGGAAGCATAGCACATTTGATCAATCACTCATGTGAAGTAAGTGAGTTTCACCCTTGCTTTTGGTAATGAAATTTGCCATACATGTTTATGTTCATTCCACTTTTACCCTTGCATGGATCATTATCGTTATAAGCCCATAAAATGGAGGTGAGGAGGAGCTAAAATTGTTTCAATCTTACTTTTTGTAATTTAATTTGCTTTATGCCCTTTTTCTCAATTTGTTTGGCTATGCCTGATATTTGTGTAGTTCTTATTCTTCTTTTCATACTGCTTAAGTTCATTCCACTAAGTGATGGTAATGACTGAAAAGTTAATGTTTTCTTTAGATTGTTAACGAAGATTATTGGTTGCCTCTAAGACATGGAATGAATTTGAGATTGTCTGAAGGAAATAGGGCCAAATACAAAGGGACAGGGGCAGCTTAACACGAATTATTCTAGCGAAAAACACTAGTTGCAGATTTCTTAGCCTGACAAAAATACTTGAAGTAGAATGCTCATGTGGCATCTTAACACTATTGGTGAATTATATGGAAGTTTAAAATTTTTGTCATAATTTTTCTTTTCCTTTCGTGCAGCCAAATTGCTATTCAAGAGTTATTAGTGTCCATGGCGATGAACATATTATTATATTCGCGAAGAGAGATATTAAACGATGGGAAGAGCTGACATATGATTATAGGTTCCCCTCTGGTCCTTTGCATGCATTTTATTCCCTAGTTATCTTAGACATTGACTTTCTTTTCTCAAGGTTCTTTTCCATTGATGAGCGTTTGGCATGCTACTGTGGCTTCCCAAGATGCCGGGGTGTTGTTAACGATACTGAAGCAGAGGAACAAGCAGCAAAGATATTTGTACATCGCAATGAACTGATAGAATGGACTGGAGAATGAGAAAGGTAAATAACCTACAGATTTTATTCTTCACCTTTTTTCTTTTTTTTTTGGTTTATCGGAGTCGGATTGACTTGTTATTTCTTGGCACTTGAATCAGTGCACCACTAGTATTTTGAATGAAGAAGCATCTCTGAAAAGTGGGAAACTAGAACCAATTGTCTGTTGATGTAATAGTCTGTGAATCAGCTTTGACTCTTTATTTTTCTTGAAGAATCCATGTCCGATGCAATTTGGACATAGGTACGGGAATATGATCCTCCAAAAACCATCCCAATACTTGGAGATCTTGGAAAAAAGTGAACATACCTGTGTCCATGTCGGACACATACGCTTGTCCGACACTCGCACCCGAGTTTGAGAACACAGGTGAATCCATGTCAACAGTACTAAAGAAACAAGAACTAAATGCATTTCAATCCTTGCATTAAGACTATGCAGCTTCATCTATTTGTCATGACATGCAAAACAAATTTAATGAGCAATGTGTATTGTTTATTTTTTGGCTATCCCATCATATATTGTAATAATTCACCAAAAAAAATCAACTAGGATCTTCTGCCTAACCATATCGAAGCTTTTTTTACTTGGTTATTCTGAGCTGCCCCCACTTCAAATATATGTACTTTGTAGTTCTACTCTCTCGTCATGCATTTGTTCGAATTTGTTTATGTGGGATTCTTATCGTATATGCTCTTAGATCGATGTTTCTTCCATTTTTATAATTTCGCAGAAGTTTATATGCCGGTGAAATGCTTTGAACTCAACTTGAGATGGCCATGAACGAAACTCAGACTTCCTCAGGTTGTCATCTATTACACTTGTAGCTTTGATTTTCCTTTACCTTTCTCCCAAAGCCAAGTAAGTGGCTCAGCTTAAATATTATTTGTTCTTCAAGCCGGTTGGTTCTTTGGGTCGAATTTACTAATGCTGGAAAATGTCAAAATCTAAATTCTTTCAACTTCCCTGAGTTGAAAAACAGGAAGATAACTTTAGCTTGTTTTTCTTCAATGTAAAATGGGTATTTCTAGGTACACATAATGTGCTAAATTGCATTAACCATTTGTAAAAATTAAAAAAAAAAAATTATTCAGTATTAGTAATGGAATGAGATTTTCAGTTGTATCTTTGCCATAGCCGGCGTTTCTTCAGTGGTTAGTGTTAAGGACCTTCAAATGACTTCAAAGGTATGTTTGACATCGTGTGTAGTTTGTATTAGACATATTATGGGTTGGGTCAGGATGTAGTATGAAAAAATTTAAAATTTTAGACTTGAATGTGGCTTGACTTAAATTATTGTTCAAATTATAATAAAATATTTAAAAATTATTTTAAAATTAATATATATTTTATAATTAAATTTAAATAAAAATATTATTTCAATTAATAAACAGTGGCTTGAGTCTATTGAATTGGCTTGGATCAAGCAAAAGCAAATCCAAGTTCTGTTCGGTTTTTAATTAGGTCTATTTTGTATCATGAGGAATGAAGAAGGGGTTGTAAATACTTGTAAAAATTGGGATTAAATTTTATATTCATTCAATGTTATTTTTTAGAATTGATTGTACGAATTAATTGAGTAATGGGTTTGGACATTGAACTTTTCTTATTCTCTAACGGGTTGGCAATTGGGTAGGGTAGGTGGTTTTTTCCTTGCCCCTATCCCCATTCGACTTCCATTCAAACCTACTTGAACTCGATTTTAATGAAGAATTTAGCCCTTGATCTTGAAATGAGAAGGCTTCCTTCCCTTGTCTTGCTTCGAATTTTTATTTTGTTTTATATTATGTAAAATTTTACAAGATCAAATAATTGTGCTAAAGTTTTGTAAAAGAAAAAAAAATACAAAACTCTAATTACAATATGTAAAAAGTAATTATAAAATTAGAGGAGATGCATTTTAATAAATATCCCAACTGAGGCATTATTATCTAAGCTGGCTCTCGATTCAAATTCGAAACTTTTATTAAAAATATTGATCTGTCTTGACCTTGAACCCGATGTTAAAAAAAAAAAAAATCCACTCTTATAGAGTCAAGTTGGAACTTGATGGTTTGGTGTCATTTATCGTGTTTAAAGCTCAAAAATAGTATTATATATTTATGGATTTAGTGATAAAATAATGTATCGATGCAATAAAATTTCTTTCCATCACCCATCTAAAAGTTGTAATATAACTAAACGTTATAAGGCCTGACCTCAGTACTTTCTTTTATATACAAATAAAATTACTCTGGGAAAAAAAAAGGCATAGAGGATTAACGTGAAATAATTTACAAGTGAAGAACTAAGATCAAATGTTCTTAAAATAATTATCCTAAAAGAGAAAAATATTTGTAAATTGTTTGATTTAATTCTATTTCGTTTTCAATTTAAATATCAAACTTTTACATTCGTATATAAGAAATTACTAAATCAATTATAATTAGATAAATTCAAAATAAAATTAAATAAAGTTAACATATAATAAGATTTAAAGTCGAGACCTCAAGGATATAAAATCTCTTTTTTTATTATCACCAAGTTAGAGCCCCATTGATTGGGTTTATACAGTCTTATTTCTGAATAAAAATAGAGAAAAAAAAAAATTGCTACCATCCAGAAACGGGTGACAAGGAGTTATGCTTGAAAGCGATCTCCCCATCCGTTAATTTTTTTTTGTTTTTAAGCATGATATGTAGCAAAATTAAAAAGGATACATTTATACAAAACAATATAATATAAAAATTAAAATATAATATAATAATATAAAAATAATTATAACCTAATATAAATATAAAAATATATTAAATTTATATCGATATTTAATGTTTTAAATTTTAATTATAATATAATAAAAATATGATATAAAAATATGAATTATTTATTAAAAAACAAAAGGGCTTTCGGAAACGAATAAAGCAAAGGCTGTAGCTAAAGTGAAGGAAAGAGAAAAAGCATTTTGCCTTTACCTTCTTTAAACATTGGTAATCCAACCACTCAATGAATCAAAAATCATATTTTATTGAAACTTAACATTATTGTTGTTACTATTATTATGAAATAAATAAAAGAAATTAAACTTTATTTCTGTTGATGCGCGGTGAAAGAAAACACTTGGAGACGTGCACGTGCGACTGCATTAGATAATATTAAATATAATATAATTATATTAAATAAATATATATATATAAATTAAAATATTATATAAAATATGAGATTATAAATAACAAAAATTATTAATGTATCTAAATTTAAATAAAAATAAAATATTTAAGATAGGATAAAATAAATGGATTTATTTTTCGGTTAATCAAAACCAAACGACATCGTTTTAATGTTTTGGGTTGACGGCGCGTGGGTTAAAAGTGGTTGTTTTAGTTTAGTTTAGTTAAACAACCGTAAACCCTAATAATTTAAGTGCCCTTTCTCTCTCTTTAATACTTGTTACAACTTTGTCTCAAGCTATTTTTTTTTTAATTTTTATTTTTTTACAATCTTTTTTCCTTTTCAAGACTTAAGATTCTCATCTCATTAAGCGGAAATTGAGCAGCGACGGTTTACGATTTCTTCTAAATTCCATATTTTTAATGATCGAATTTTGAAAAACAAATGGATCTTCCAAGTCTCGTTGTTGTTCTTCAAGCCGCTCTTAATCCCAATCCTGCTGAACGCAAAGCTGCCGAGCAAAGCCTTAATCAGGTTGTTATTTTATTAATTGGATTTGATTATTTGTTTTTGAATCAAAAGATTGGAATTTTATTTTATTTTTGTTAATTTTGGATTTTGTTTGGTTTCAGTTTCAGTATGCGCCTCAGCATCTGGTGAGACTGTTACAGATCATCGTTGATAATAATTGCGATAAGGCTGTTCGTCAAGTTGCTTCCATTCATTTCAAGAACTTCATTGCAAAGAATTGGGCTCCTCTTGATCCAAGTATCAAATTTTCAATCAAATCTTATTATTATTATTATTATTTTTAAAAATATTTTGCGATATTTATGTTCATGAATATGAAATATTTTTTGTTTTGCTCTTAATAAATGTAGATGAGCAACAGAAAATTTCGCAAAGTGATAAAGATATGGTTCGCCATCATATTCTTGTATATGTAGCTCAAGTTCCTCCGTTGTTGAGGTACAATTGTTTGTTTGTCCCTATTTGTTGATTGTGGGTTTAGAATTATTTACTGTTTCATTGGTAGTGCACATAGATTACGTGATTATGTTACTCTATTGCATCGAAAACCGTCAAGTCAAATCGGTATTATTGCAGGGTGCAATTGGGTGAGTGTCTGAAAACCATTATACAAGCTGATTACCCAGAGCAGTGGCCGAGTCTTTTGGACTGGCTGAAACTTAACCTACAACTACAAGATCAGCAGGTGTACGGGGCTTTGTTCGTGTTGCGCATTCTTGCTAGAAAATATGAGTAAGTATATACAATATTTTTTTTCCTTTAGCTGCATGATTTCTTTATTTTTTGGTTTCAGTTAGTATCTTTCTAGCAGTGCAATCATTATTTTTATGTAACTTGCTCGATGAATGTTGGGAAGTATTTGGTTAATTCAATTAGCGTCTTTCCTTGGCTTTAATGCTTGATTGCAGTGCATGCTAGGCTAGCAGGCAGCTTTGTCCACTCTGAAATGTCCTGTGTTTTAATTAAATAACAACACTTTGTTCATTTTTTCTGTTAATTTGGTGCATACAATTGTTGTTTCTCTTCAAATTTTCATTTAATTGTAATTTCATCTTTTTCTTTATCATTCTAGGTTCAAGTCGGAGGAGGAGAGAGCTCCAGTTCACCGCATTGTTGAGGAGACATTTCCTCATCTTTTCAGTATATTCAACAGACTTGTCCAGTTAGACAAACCAGCATTGGAAGTAGCAGATTTAATCAAACTTGTTTGTAAAATTTTCTGGTCATCTATCTATGTAAGTTTTTAAACTGCTAGCTTCTGACGTTTATTTGAACGTTTTGCTCATACTTTAAAAAAAAATTTTCTGCTTTCTCTCTCCCTCCCTCCCGGCTCATACTCTTTTAGGTGAGCTTTTTTTTCATATTTATGAAAGGAAATTGTTATTTGAAATTATCCCTATTTGTAATCAAAGTGTTTTTGGTGCAGATTTGTGATCTTATATAATGCTATTGTTATGTTCTTTATGATCAATAAAATAATTGGAAGTCTGACTTTTTTTAGGCTAGATGCAAAATGCTACTCAATCTAATTACTAGCGGCCAAACTAGCTTGAGGAAAAATCATGTACCGAATATATTAATCAAAACTAATCGTGCTACATTGTTTTATGTCTACTGCAACTAGTTTGCTGTGACTTGTTATTATAAGATTTGTTCCACTCGCATGACATCTTTGGGTCGTCTCTACTTTGCAGTTGGAGATTCCAAAGCAGTTACTTGATCCGAATGTGTTCAATGCTTGGATGATGCTTTTCTTAAACGTTTTGGAGAGGCCTATACCTCTGGAAGGCCAACCTGTAGATCCTGAGCTCAGGAAATCGTGGGGTTGGTGGAAGGTGAAAAAATGGACAGTTCATATTTTAAATAGGCTATACACTCGGTAAGTTTTAAAATTGCAACATGTTTTGAGTAATTTGGTATAGCATCAAGTTACTAAACTGATTTGTAATTTTGGTGTCTATTTTATAGGTTTGGAGATTTAAAGCTTAGGAATCCAGAAAACAGGGCTTTTGCCCAAATGTTTCAGAAGAATTATGCAGGAAAAATTTTGGAATGCCACTTAAATTTACTGGGTGTGATTCGTGTTGGTGGCTATCTCCCTGACAGAGTTACCAACCTTATTCTACAATATCTAAGCAGCAGGTTTGCATTTTTGTTCTGCATAACTGGTGCTTTTGATTTTCTTTACTCACTGTAAGATGGTCAATTATGGTTTTATCAGAGCTTGCCATTATTTTAAGATAACCAGACCAGCCATTTTCCAACGCTAAAAGTTGCCCTGCATTTAACTTTCAAAATAGGATTTTTTTTTTTTTTAATATAATTCTTTCCAGTGTTGCCTGTTTTATCTCTCTATTGCTTAGAGAGAGAGAGCGAGAGCATTATGCAGCTTTTTGACTGATTTATGATGATTACCCAGGAATTTCTGACTATATTGTGTTAATATGTTGCATCTTGTCTGATGTTTCCATGTTGCAAATTATATTTAAAGTAGAAACGTTAATAATGGATTTTGACAAAAAAAACATTTAATTATATGCAGCATCTCGAAAAATAGCATGTATGCTTTGTTGCGGCCACAGATTGATGTTCTTCTTTTTGAGATAGTCTTCCCTCTCATGTGTTTCAATGACAATGATCAAAAGCTTTGGGAGGAAGATCCATACGAGTATGTAAGGAAGGGCTATGGTAAGCTATCAAACCTGTTGTGCCTGTTGCAAACCTGGAACGAGCCACACTGATTCATACATTCTATTGTTGTACTGCAGATATAATTGAAGATTTATATAGTCCAAGGACTGCTTCCATGGACTTTGTCAGTGAGTTAGTCAGAAAACGTGGGAAAGAGAATCTTCAAAAGTTTATTCAATTCATAGTGGAAATTTTCAAGAGGTATCCTTTTACTTTTGTAGTCTAATACAGACAGGAAATACTTGGATTATTTGATTTGATATGGTATAGTCATGGTATATCCCTTTCCTGTTCCAGATATGATGAAGCACCAGTAGAATATAAGCCTTACCGACAGAAGGATGGTGCTCTCCTTGCCGTTGGAGCACTTTGTGATAAACTGAAACAAACTGAGCCCTATAAATCTGAGTTGGAGCATATGTTAACGCAACATGTTTTCCCTGAGTTCCGCAGTCCTGTTGGTCATCTTAGAGCCAAGGTTTTATTTTTTTTTTCATTTGTTTTCAGTATATATTGTCGTTTCTATGTGAGAATTTTCTCATTCTTATACTTTTTGTGATCTGGATATTAGGCGGCTTGGGTAGCAGGACAGTATGCCCATATAAACTTCTCCGACCAGAACAATTTCCGTCAAGCACTGCATAGTGTTGTTTCTGGGTTGCGTGATCCAGAACTTCCTGTTCGTGTTGATTCAGTCTTTGCATTGAGATCGTTTGTTGAAGCTTGCAGAGGTATATGGCTGATACTTCCTTTTGAACTCTATTTTATATTTTGTACGAGTTGGATTTGGATTGAGCAAGCTTGGTACCGAATCTGCATTTGTAGTTAGATTGCTATCGCTTGTTACCACTTATGTTCAACTATTCACTTCTCATTTCTTCATTAATTGGAGTATGGACTGCTTAACAGAGAATAAATTGTCTTATATGCAGATTTAAATGAGATTCGTCCAATTCTTCCTCAACTACTTGATGGTAAGTGGTATTTGGAACTGATAATTGTCTCAAAATTAACTTGGCTTTTGGAAACACTGCTGTTGTTTTCCTTTCTTCTTGTCTGAACTTTGTGATCATGTATATGAATCTATTGAACATTTACACAATATGCAGTTACCTTTTATTATTTAGGCGACTTGGTCAATAATTGCAATTTCTTTTCCTCCAGAGATTTTTAAACTTATGAATGAGGTTGAGAATGAGGACCTTGTTTTTACTTTGGAGACTATAGTTGACAAGTTTGGGGAGGAGATGGCACCGTATGCTCTTGGATTGTGTCAGAATTTGGTAATGCATGTTTCTATAAATTTTTTAATTACCAAGATTCAAATTGTACATACCTGAAACTATTTTCATTCTCTACTTCCAGGCAGCTGCATTTTGGAGGTGTATGAACACTTCTGAAGCTGATGAAGAAGCCGATGATCCTGGTGCTCTGGCTGCAGTTGGCTGTTTGCGTGCCATAAGTACAATACTTGAATCAGTTAGCAGGCTTCCTCACCTTTTTGTTCAGATCGAACCAACTTTGCTTCCAATCATGCGAAGAATGTTGACAACTGATGGACAAGGTATGTATGATATTTTTTTCGTTTTTCTTTTCCTCCTGTCCCAATGATGCTTTTTAATCGTTTTTTTCCCTTAACAGTAACACATACTTTGAGCCAGCTAGAAATGAGAAATGACGCTTAAAATGAGGCCAGATTGAGTATATAGTATAAGTTGATTAAAGAATCTAAAGTTTAGATGTGAAAATTGAAATGACAAGCTTCTATGGTTAAGTTGCTGCTTTTTCTTAAGTTTTGTAAGTGTATTAGGTCATTGATTTTGATAGTATGCTACTTGAAGAGAAAGGAAAATTATTGTTCTATCCCTAAAGGCGTGTAAAGAATAACTTTATCCCTAGATATTAATTACTCTTAAATATCATATATATTTTTAAAAAATATAAATAATTGTATATCAAAGAGCATCCTTATGGCATTGGCCGCTGCATGTTGGTTTAGAATTTAGAATTTTGTTAAACTATTAGTAAAAGTGGAAAATGTAGTTGGATCCAAAGTAGTTTGTATACAATTGAATGTAGTCATAAGCACATTAGACTTTTGCTGAAATAAACAGACAAAATTGATGATAAACAGTTAACTTTTTAATGAGCTAATTGCAGGCATGCTCTAATAAAGCCTATACTTTTTTGTAAATATTTTTGCAAACCATTATCTCATTATGGTGACAACTTATCAGAAAGGACGCGAGTTTCAAATTTTCTGCGGAAGTGTAAGAGTGAGTTGACAAATTGCACTATCAAATAGGATATTTGCATTATCAAATAGGATATTTTCTGTTGGATTCCAATCATGCCCAATTTGACTTGTATAAGATGATGTTTGGTCTATATCATTGTATAGGGTCTATTTTATCTTTTTTTATTCTTCTGCAGAGGTTTTCGAAGAAGTACTGGAGATTGCTTCCTATATGACCTTCTTTTCTCCAACTATATCCTTGGATATGTGGACCCTGTGGCCTTTGATGATTGACGCATTAGCTGATTGGGCTATAGACTTCTTTCCAAGTATGATTCTATTTACTGTTTCTGCTTTTCTTAGTTCCCTAGTTGTTTCTATATCTAAATGTTTTAGAAATTGTTAACTAGATTTTTCCTTCATGCTTCTCATCTGTTTAAATGTTTTCTTCCTCGTTTAGTTATTAACTCAAATTGTACTTGGGACAAGAATTGCAACTTGTACTGGAAAGACTAAAGCATTTTCGTCATAGTAACTGCAGGATAAGCTACTTAGTGATACTTTTGCTCTTTGAAAAAACAATATACCAGATATTACTAATCTGAAACTTGTGTTTTATGCATGTGTCTAAGATCCATTGCCAAATAAACTACAAATATTTTTGTGTCTAATTTGTTGGTAGATTTCATTATATTTGTTAGCTTGCTTGTTAAAAGCATGTATTGTCCTTACGAATCCTACAGTAAACACGTTTGCTCAAAAAAAAAACTCATTGGTTCAAGTTTTGGTTACTGGAACAGTTTTTAAGATCCCTACTTTTGGGATCTGTTTGCCACTGCATGTAGATGTCTGGATTTGTTTATGATAGAATGTCGGCAGTTCATTTCTGTTTCTGTTTGTTCTAGTAGGTCCATATATATACATGTTACATCATAACAGAAAGTGGGAAGTTCCATCCTCTTTTTCTTCACCCAGTTTCAATTTATCATTATTCATTTTGAATTTTTCTGTGTTTTCTGTTTTGTTTCTAAATGGTAGCTGTTTTCATGCAGATATTTTGGTTCCTTTGGACAACTATATATCGAGAGGAACTACACATTTTCTTAATTGCCAGGAACCAAACTACCAGCAAAGTCTTTGGAATATGATTTCATCTGTGAGTTACCTTCTAGTGATAAAGTTGATTGTAGACAGAACTGTTGGGAAATGAAAATGAACTATACATTGTTCAGTTTTTGATCTTTTTTGCATTTTTTTTACCTTTATGTTAGCATCCCTATGGTTTATAAGGTCTATGCTATTTTTTGTTTTCTTTGGCAGATTATGGCAGATAAAAATTTGGAGGACAATGATATTGAGCCAGCCCCAAAGCTGATAGAAGTAGTGTTTCAAAACTGTAGAGGGCAGGTGGATCATTGGGTTGAGCCATATCTGAGAATCACACTAGATCGATTGCGTCGAACGGAGAAATCACGATTGAAATGTCTTCTTGTACAAGTGGTAAGGTGTCAGGACCTGGCTATAGTTTCTGCAAGATGATGTCATGCTACATATGCGTATCCTTGTAGAAATTACATTATTTTGGTGTTCCTCAATTATGCACCTACCCAGGCTATTTATGCGTCAAATGTTCTGTGCATCACAATCAAAAAGCACTAGTTGAAGATTCATTTATTGCCAATTTAAGTCAATTCGACATCTTTTTATCTGTCAAAATTTCTTTGTGGGTTCCTCTTACAAAATTTTGAAGTTAATGGTCAATGTTATCTTGGTGTGAAGTAGCTATTAATACTAACAATTTATGCTGTTTTAATTGTTAATTTACTCTTCTGGGCATAGATGTTACTATCTTTTTGCTAGTTGCTTTAATTTTATTTTTCAGAAGGTATCCTGGAAACAGATTTCTTCTGTGATTTTCTAACGGAAAACTGGTCTTGTTTGACCCAGATTGCCAATGCAGTTTATTACAATGCAGTATTGACACTCAGCATATTAAATAAGCTTTGTGTTACAACGGAAGTGTTCAACCTTTGGTTCCATTTGTTGCAACAAGTTAAAAAGAGTGGTCAACGGGCTAATTTTAAGCGGTAGGCAGTTTTGCATTTGCTTTGATCTCTTTCCTCTCACTCCATGCAAGCCTTAAGCATAACATCATTACTTTTATGGTGAATTTTTCACCTTGGGTATTGTATGTTTGTGACTTAATAAGTGATATGGGTGCTACAGGGAACATGATAAGAAAGTGTGCTGTTTGGGCCTTACGTCACTACTCGCACTTCCTGGTGAACAGTTAGCTGGGGAGGCTCTTGGGCGTGTGTTCAAGGCCACCCTTGATCTGCTAGTTGCGTACAAGGACCAAGTTACAGGTTCCTCTCTCTCTCTCTCTCTCTTTGCGCACATGTGTGTACATGCCTCTTTTTGGTCTGAATTTGCAATTACTTCCTGCTCTTTTGGCTTTGCCTTGCTGTTTTTTGGAGGTTTTATCCTCCTTTTTCCACAATACCTGGCTTATTCCATGCATTTATTTACATGTGAGCAGAAGCTGCAAATGAGGAGGTCGAAGATGATGGTATGGATGGTTTCCAGACTGATGATGATGATGATGATGCTAATGGTTCTGACAAGGAAATGGGAGTCGACGCAGAGGATGATGATGAAGCTGATAGCATCAGGCTTCAAAAGTTAGCTGCCCATGTATGCATTATTTGATCCTTTAGGTTTATTATGTGTGTGCATACGGATACAAACACACACACACACACACACACACACACACACACGTATATATGAATATTCCTATTTTGGCTGGCAAATAATCTAATATCCTGAGAAATAATCTTATATGCTTGTGGGTATTAGAACTCAAGTTGATAATGTCAGTCTTTTATAGTATGCCTTTATATAAAAAAATGACAAATGAATAGAGCCAGCTAGTTGGCTTTTTCAGTTGGAATAAAGGATTTCACTCATTTGTTCTTGTCACTAAAAGATATGAAATTGAGTAGGAGATTTACAATCTGAAGAATAGTGCCAGCATGAGTACTTGACAGGTGCAATCGCAAATTCATCAAGACAATTGTTTGTACAGACCAGTTAGGTACCCCTCCTGCTATAAATTCCCGGTGCCTCAAAAAAGCTTTCACTTAAAATGCCTTGGCATTTCTTTGGACTGTTTTCATATATTGCAACTCATTTTAAATTGAAATTTAGGTACTTAAGACTTGTTTGGAAATTAGGGGTAGAACATTTGAAAATTAGTGTTCATGTGGAACCTTTTAATGAGCATTAGTTTTAGGGCATATCCTTGTAAAGAAATCCTAAATATCCTTTCAGGAGCAGATTTCTGGACTTTCCAATCTATTATTTGACCCCCACCTGGCTTTGTTTTCTATAGGCTAAGGCTTTCCGTCCGAATGATGATGATGACGATGACTCTGATGATGACTTTAGTGATGATGAAGAGTTACAATCACCAATTGATGAAGTAGATCCTTTTGTTTTCTTTGTTGATACCGTCAAAGGTAAATGTTGATTCAGTCTTTTGAATTAGTTTGTATGCATCTTCTTCTTTTGTTGATTTGTTGTGGCGATGTCTGAAATAAGAAACTTTTCTTTGCTTCCCGAATTTTGAATCTAGCTTTGCAAGCATTGGATCCAATGAGGTTCCAGAACCTTACACAGACACTGGATTTCCATCATCAAGCTCTCGCGCATGGTGTTGCTCAGCATGCTGAACAGAGGAGAGCCGAGATTGAAAAGGAGAAAATGGAGAAAGCATCTGCCTCCGTTGCTGCTCCATCATGAGTTTTGAGTTTTGGATAGAATTTTTTGGTTTGCCCTAATGAGGTATCGATAACTCCATTCGTCACGGCTTTAACGAAAACCATGAGTTGTTTCTGGTCCATTCAAAGAATTCATTGGTTCATATGATCATCGAAGGGTACTTGAACCTCAAAAAAGGTTTTGAGTTTCAAGCATAGAGCTTCGTGTATACAATTTAGTTCTCAATCTTAAGCCAAACCTGGGATTCTGGAACTCAAGAGCTTGGCACTTTTTGTCAGGTTGTGATTTTGGTTTAAGTCTGGTGAGTCTGGCAAATTCTTTGGCAGAAAATGCCCAGTCTCAACCACTTAGTGTTGTTTCCTTCCCTATTAGTCAGTCAGTCAGTCAGTCCCGCTTCCTTTCCCACCATTTCTTTTTCCTTCGCATATTTGGTCACTCACTCTATCGGTTGTTTCCAACCTGGCCAGAGTCCGATCTTCTCTCTTGGCCGGCACCAGGGAGGGGTGGTCCATATTGCATCATACTCTATCATGCTCTGTGTTTCCATCTTTAATAAGATGGCCAATATATATAGGGTTTTTGTATTGATGATTTTGGTGAAGTGGTAGTCTAAAAAATAAAAAATAAAAAAATTTTGCTTTGCCCTTTTGAATATCAAGTATGGTCGTATACCATCATCTTGGAATATTAATTTTTTGCTTGGGTTATGGAGATTTTTTTTTTTTTTTTGGTTTAAGAGGGTTCTTAGGTAACTTGGTTGCCTATTTGTAATTCAAAAAAAAAAAAAAGAATTATGACAATTAATTCTTTATATAATGTTGAATTAATATTAAAATAAATTATTATTATTATTATTATTGGGATCTTTGTTGGTAACATACTAACCTTACTCTTTTAAACCTCCCAACTCCTAAAATAAAATTATTATGTTGTGTTTAAAACTTACCGTTTTGCTTCTCCATGAAAGGTTTTCTCGGTGAGTTATTATCAATGTTTACTAAATTTTAATTGAAATGAAATTATCCAAAGTGAGATATTTAACGTAAAATTTATCTATTTTTTCCCAGTCCTTTGGTAAAAAAAAAAAAACATTAAATATGCCAATTACCAATTTTAAATGCGTATTTATATTATAATTTCATAAAAAAATGATATTATACACTAACATCACAAAATAAATATTTACGTGATAAGTTAATTTAATCATATTATGGCATACGGTATTAATGTTACGTCATTAAAATATCACATTAGTATTTTGTTTGCCATTTGTCATAATGTTATTAGCTGAAAAGATCACGTCAATGGTTTTTTTAATAGAGTTAATAAATAAGATAAATATTTTAGTAGAATAATAATTTAAATATTTATTTGAATAAAATTTTTCTTTTAAGTATTCAATTGAAAAAATATAATATAATATAGTGAAGAGATCATTGATGTATTTAGTCCTTGCTTGTATGGTTGAAGTTTGCATGAACTTCAATTAAACTTTTAAGATAAAGCCTTATTGGATAATGGTTATTGATTCTTAAGTAGGCAAAAGAAAAAAAACCTATGACTATATGTCTGAAAATCTGAATCTAAGCCTCAATAATTGCTTGTGATTTATTGCATCAATGAAACCTTGCTACTCTTCCATGTCAAATCTCGGATAAAAATGATGATAAATTGAATATTTATAATTTTTAAGATATTTAAATTTGAATTTATTTGATATTTGAAATTTTTTTAATTATATGTTTATTATATGAATATTATTATCTGAATCTTTATCCAATTTAGATATCAATATTCATATGATATTGTATTTATTAAATATACGAAGTTATTAAATCAATTTTTATAAAAGAATAAAATTAAATAGTAATTAAATATACAATCAAATATTAGATACAAA
>JAQSVH010000002.1:8551306-8572920 GCA_029448705.1 Adansonia digitata
TTTTTTTAAAATAAAAATTAATAGCAAAAAGTAAACTACAAAATTATTTTCTACTAATTATGGCCTAACCCACAAAATCTTACTACAATTTTACTCATGAGTTTTTGTCAAAAATTTTAATTAATTATCAGATTTTTCAACTTCCAAGAATATATCAAAACCCAAGAAATTAAAAAGAAATTGGCTTTCCTTCCAAAGCATTTCAACAAAAATAATACTTTATAGTGGTTTTTTTTTTTTTTAAGTTATCATACTTGCTCCATTTAAATTTATTTCAATACTGATAAATAATATATTGTGATTTTGGCTTCCCAGATGGAGTCTTTAAGCCCATCGAGTACTGCAGACTTCATTCGAGAAGCGTCTAAATTTTTTTCACTCAAACGAACAGTCGCTGGTATAATATATTGCGTTTTAAATTGACGGTGGAACATGTTTCGGCTAACACCGGCTCGGATGCAAATCAAAGGAGCGGTTGTCTTTGACAAGTCGAAAAGATATTCCAAGGCTAAGGCTAAGGGGAAGGCGAAGATTTATTTTATTTTATGCTCGTATTTGAATGGAAAATAGTGTGTGATGGTTTGTATTTTTGTAAATATTTCTATTAATTGTACGAATCTTTAACTTGCATCTTTCTATTTTATTTTCATCAAGTGTTTATTTTTAGTAGGATGTTTGCACAATTTAGTCGAATATATGTGATTAATATTATTATTTTTATTGTATATAAAATTAATATTTATTTCTAAAAATAGTATGCTGTTGGGTTATTTTGCATAAGTGAAGGGCAATTTAATTTATCACGAAGTTTTTTTTTTTATTTCATTCTATTTATTATTAATTACAAAATAAGTCATTTGCACCAAGAAGTTCTTTTGTCTCACTTAGGTTTGTAAAGCCAAACTTCTTTTTTATTTAAAAAAAAAGGAAAATCATGCACAATTTTTTCTCATATTAACATATATATATATTTAATTATGAAAGAAGATAAAAAAAATAATAATATGTAAAACTGATAATATTGGATGTAAGGAATTATTAAAACCACTCACAATTACATCTCGTAAATATAGAATCTGTTTATCGAAAATGATTTTATTTTTATTTTTTTCACATTGATTAATTTTTCCATAAAGACAAGCATTTGAAAAAAAAAATATATATATAAATTGATTTTTTGTAAGAAAAAACAATATACATTGATGAAAAAGCAATTTACGACGTAAAAATTAAAATAAAAGCTTTGAATCAATGTAGCTAGAGAAAGATAATAAAATCTTAATTCTAATGATTACGGATCAAATTTCGGTAACTTTAATTATTCAAAAAATAATAAAATAAAATTTTTAATTAAGTTATAAGTAAGTAATTATGAAAGTTTTGAAAAGTAGATAATTTTTAATTATGCAGTGATAAATTAATTTTGTTTTGTTTTTTAAATATTATTAAATAACATTTTTTATATTTTGAAATATTATTAAATATTATTAAACCTGGATTGGAAGCAAAAAGTAAGAAGCTAAAAGAGCAACTAAAAGGAGTCATTGTAAATTGGGTTTAAATGGCCGAAATCCTGATGTGAAAGGCGGTTGTTTGAGGGTTTTTTTTTTCTTTTTTTTACCCTTTCTAATTTGTAAATACAGATTGTTTGTATTAACTGGACAAGCTGTAACTTGAATAGGTTGAGTTTTGATTGCGTTGATCCAAAAGCATTCGTTGGATTGCAATGCAAGGCAAGCATTCTGATGTCTCTTCGAAGTTGCGACTCTTAGGCATTGAATTTACATACATCTTCACATACATGTTGTTCAATACAGGTTTTTTGGCCATTGGATGCTGATTGGTATTCAGGTCGAGTTGTTGGATACAATTTGGAGACTAATAGACATCATGTATGCTTCTCATATCTTTATTTTTATTTTTTTGCTTTTTTTTTTTTGTTTTTACTTTATCTGATTTTAGAAATTGTTTTGGCATTTAATAGTGTAGGAGTTACTTTACTTCATGGGCCAATTTGTTCATTATTTGACAATTTCAAATGCAGGTTGAATACGAGGATGTTGATGTGGAGGATTTGATGCTTTCTGATGAGAAACTAAAGTTTCTTGTTTCTCATGATGAGATGGAGCGCTTGAACCTGAGTTTCAGTGTTAACGGTTCGAACGATGATGACTATGATTACGATGAGATGGTTGTGTTGGCTGCCTGTCTAAATGATTGTCAAGAACTTGAACCTGGGGATATTATATGGGCAAAACTTACTGGTTTGTGCTAAATCCATCTGATTCATATAGTCTTAATTGGAGACAGTTTACAACTTACTATAGAAAGCGTTTTAGTGTCATGATGTGAGATAGCAAGGATTGTCCATCTGTCATTGATTATTGGCTATGATACATTTTGGAGTAATTTGGTTAAGATGAAACTGGGAGCTAAGACATATTGTGAGGACTACTTCATTCTTAGTTTCTGATGATCATATTTCTTTTCAGCTTAGTTTTTCTTAGCAGTTTATTTTGTGTGTACCTGTGAATTCTATCATCTGTTGTTGTATCTTTTACATACAAAAGCCAAGTAATGCACGCAGTAAAGCATCATACTTGTTCATTTTATCGTATAAAGGTTTGCAAGGTTATTCAGAATTTGATAGCAGCTCTTAGTATGTCTCTTGGGTCTGGTGCTATAAATATATCTTCATGTGTTTAGTACTGAATTAATTTTCTTTCAGGTCAATTATGATTTTATCTGTGTAATTTCCTTATTTTACACAAGCTTGTCTTTTGATTTTTTGGTGCAGGTCATGCAATGTGGCCAGCAATTGTGGTTGATGAATCACTTGTTGCTGATTATAAAGGTTCAAGCAAGATTTCTGGTGGAAGATCAGTTCCAGTGCAATTTTTTGGAACCCATGATTTTGCTAGGTTATATGTATTTTAATTTTGTGAGACATATAATGTTCTTGTTTTACTTGATGCTAGATTTATATCTCTGAAGGGCTGATTTCATCAGTTTCTTTTGTAATTGTCAGAATAAAAATGAAACAGGTTATCTCGTTTCTCAAGGGACTTCTTTCATCATTCCATCAAAAGTGCAAGAAACCCCGTTTTGCAAGGGGCTTGGAGGAAGCAAAATTGTAAGTTATTTTTATTTTTGAATTTACGAAAAGAATGTAGTAGAGAAAATTTTTTTTCTTTGAATATATCCATTATTCTAATTCCAATGAGATTAACATGTCTGTTTCAGTTTTTTCTGTTGTCTGCTCACACATTGTCCATTTGTAAAGCATAGCCCAGACTAGCATTGAGAATGACTTGAAAATGATGCTCTTCTAAGGTTATTGCATATGCCTTCTAATCATCCTTTATTCCTATTCTTAACTTTTATGCTTTTGCTTGTAGCACTGCAGAGTTTTATCCTATTTGTTATTGTCTGACTTGCTTTAGGTGATTACATCTTGTTTCAAATGAGTCATTGGCATTTATTCTTTTTGTTATTTAAGTTGGTTCTACAGAATCAATCTTTGTTTTCTTCTTTGTGTTACTCCCTCTCTCTGTCTAGTGTACGTTTTTCCTTAAAACATTTATTTCAATGAATATGCCTTTGATGGTGATATATCTGATAGCATGTTGTTTTCACTCGTGCAACTGCATGCAAGAGCCAATGGTCATGTGCTTCAATTTTTTGGTTAAAAGCAGCTATCTGAGTGAACAGAAGCTTCCAAGAAGAATGTTACGGCTGCAAAATGTCGTGGATGATGGCGAAGCAAGTAGTGGAGATGGGGGAAGTGTAGATTCAGTTGAAGATTACACAAAAGATCAGGGGATTCAGATTACTCCTGGTGGGCCTGGAGATTCTCCTTATCTAATGGGAGATTTGCAAATAATTAGCCTCAGTAATTTCTGGTGGCCTTGAATTGATAAATTTTTCTATAAGTTGAGATGTCATTCATTTTTGCTTTTGGTTGTCTAGCTGGTTAGGCATATTAGGATATTCACACTTTTTTCATTTTTCTTTTGCCTTTTGGACCTTGAGTTTTTGGGCAAATTTAGATGCTTGTTTTATGTGTGAGTCAGAGGTAATTTGGAATCTATGCTAGTTGAAGTAATTAGTAAAGAGTTGATGCCAAAACTCTTTCCCAGAGTTAGTGCCAATGCAGTTGGAATGATATTAAGGCTTAGCTGGGTTGAACTTTCTGGCCATTTGATTTACTTGTGATTAATCAGACAGTTTGTCAAAATGATGGAAACTTCTATTAGTGCTTATGGGTTGTTGGACTCTTGTTACAGGAAAAATTGTTAAGGACTCAGAATATTTTCACGATGATGGGATAATCTGGCCTGAAGGTACACTGCTGTGAGGAAATTTATTTCAATAGAAGGTAAAGCATTATGTCTTTTACGTATGCCATTCTGTTTTATTTTTTCAATATCTTGTGATCATCCTATTTTATTGGCATTCTGTGACATTACATTTTTCTTTGTCTGTATTTCCACTCTTTGGCTGTTAGATCCAAGTGTTCATACCTTTTATAGGATGGAAGTGTTGAGAGATCCTCGGTTAAAGAATCGTCCTCTATTTAGGGTGACAAATGGTGGAGAGAAGGTTAGTTGTATAATTTGATGAAATGACCTTGAAAGTCACTGGGTTCTGCTGCCCTGCTTGTTTTTGTGCATTGCTAATCTTGGCACATTTTTGCACTTTTTCTATTCTCTTGTGAGTTTTTCTTTCTGGTATTCTGATTTTGTTCATGGTGCATCATTGGGCCACTTTGGACATCTAATGAACTCTATTTTCTCCACATTCTGTTAGAGCTAAATAAAATGATTAGCTGTCATTGTCTGTCATCTGTTCTTGGTTTAGACTACATGCTTCCCGAGAACTTGCACATGTGAGAGGCCTTGGGAGATCCCTAGAGTTATGTTTGGTGTTGTAATCTGGTAACACTTAAGAATGGTTGGGATTTCAAATAACCATTTGAAGTCAACTGACTCTCTTTGGAAGCTTGTTAAGGCCTTCAGGTTTTTAGATGAAAATATTTGTCCTGGCATGCTACTGTGGCATGCTACTTTGGAAGCTTGTTACAGTGCATTTTTGCACTGTAACACCTATCAGTTTCTAGTGATTAAATACACATAAAAGATGTTAATTTTTCTCTTTTGCCCTTTGTGCAGCCGAATTGCTATTCAAGAGTTATTAGTGTTCATGGCGATGAGCATATTATTATTTTTGCAAAGAGAGATACTAAACGATGGGAGGAGCTGACATATGACTATAGGTTCTTCTCTATTCCTATGCATTGATTTGTTCGTTATCTTAGACACTGAATTCTTTTTGTCTTACAGGTTCTTTTCCATTGATGAGCGTTTGGCATGCTACTGTGGTTTTCCGAGATGCCGGGGTGTTGTTAATGATGCAGAAGCTGAGGAACAAGTGTCAAAGATATTTGTAAACCGCAGTGAATTAATACAATCGACAGGAGAATGAGAGAGGTAATAACCCACAGATCTATTCTGCAGTTAAATTTCTTTTCGGTTTATTGTAAGTCAGATTGACTTGTTATTTCTCTGAGACTCGGAAGTTGAATCACAGTGCACCTCTTGTATTTTGAATGAAGAGCTATATGCGAGAAGTCGGAAACTAAATTCAACCTATTTCTAGGCAATTGTCTGTGAAACCATGCCAGCAATATTAATGAAACAAGAACTCAAATACATTTGAATCTTTGCATTAAGTCATGCAACTACAGCATCTATTTTTCCCGACATGAAAACAAATTTAATGAGCAATACATACTGGTATGTAATGAATCTACCTTTTTGTTCCTTGCCAGTAGTAGTTTTACAGTGATACAGTACATTCCCGGTTCTCTCAATATAATTGAAACAAATTAATTTAGCTTGGTGTTTCTTGATATTTTATTTTTTGTTGTCATTTCTCTCAATATAATTGCAATATAAATTAATTTAACTTGGTGTTTCTTGATATTTTATTTTTTGCTGTCATTCTTTGAATATTATTAATGTTTTGTTAAATTCTGGTTTGGTTTGCCAACGAACCAGTCATTGATGTTTTGTATGGCATTTATGTTTGTTGTTTGGTCATCATATACTGTAATAATTCAGTACAAACATCAATTATCATCTAGGGCGTAACCATGAAACTAAGTTTTTTAACTTATTAAGAAGTGTCCTCACTTCAAATGTATGTAATTTTAGTTTTATTTTCTGTTATCTAGATTTGGGAGGTATATGTACGACACTGGTATGTTTAATTTTTTCCTATGTTGTTTCAACTCGAGAGTGAGTGTTGGATATATGTATGTATCCGATGGGGGTATGCTCAATTTTCATAGCATTTTTGTATATTTGGAAGATCATATCCTTTTACCTATGTCTAAATATGTATCAGACCTGAGTATTGGACATGAGCAATTCATGGAAAATGAAGATTTAAAGCAACAGTTTTTTCCAAAGTTTTTCACTATATTTATCTGATCATATCCCCATGCCATGCTTGAATATGTTTTGTATGGTTGTCAGACACATATTTTAGGTAAAATGTAGAATCTGGGATAATCTAAGTTTTATTTTACTCTTTCAGAATCTGATCATATCCCTTAATGTTCTTGTCAGAATTTTGTATATGTGAGATTCTTATTGTACTCTTTTAGATTGTTTCTTCCATTTTCCGTTTTGCAGAAGTTTCTATGCCATTGAAACCCTTCAACCTCGTCTAGAGATGCCATGTTCAAAAGTCAACCCTCTGGTTCTAATCTAAAACTTGCACCATTATTTTTCAATTATCTCTTATTCTTGCCTTCCAAAGCCTACTGTTTTCAGGTTGTTATTATTTATCTAGGTCAAGCTGGTACTTCTTGGATCGGATTTACTAATGCCGAAAGATGTTTATCTAAATTCTTTCGAACTTCCCAGTTGAAAAGAGGAAGGTAAGATGCACTTCGGCCGAGCATTAACTTTTAGCTCAATTTTTTTTTTTAATATGTAAAATGGTATTTCTAGGTACACATTACATTAACCATTTGTAAAAAAAGGGGAAAGAAAAACAATTTCAATATGATAATTAGTAATTAAATGTGATCTTGAATTGTATTTTGGTTCTGACATTCTTTTTATGTCCCAACCACAACCAGGTTTTCTTCAATTGTTTGTGTTTTTTGTCCCAACTATGATTAAAACTTATAAAATGAACAAGTCTTTGGAGTGATCATACTCTCTTAAACTTGGTAATACACGACAAGGCACAAAAAAAAAAAAAAAATGAAAACATCACATGACTTGAAAAACTAATAGAATAAAATGTGGATAAACGAATATTTTAAAATTTATGTAAGTATAAATTATTAACTTATTAAAGTTTTATGTAAGTATAAATATGTCAAACACGTTATGATTTTAACATGATAAAATATATAAAGATGATTAAAATTGTGGTTTGGTAATTTAAATGGAAAAACTTAAAAAATGGTGTTTATTTAATTTAAAAGTTGACTTTTGATGTAAATTAATTTTAATATTTCCACATTTTAGAATTTCTTTTGATATATTTATTTATCATAATATATATATTTACAATAATGTCAAAAAAATTAAAATTTTTAAACATATTTTTTTTTTGCAACTTAAAATTTTTAACAACAATGTTGTCATTCAAATTTTACTCTTTCAAATCTCTCAAATTTTGAAAAGTTTCTCAACTCTTTGCCTTAAGCCCTCTTAACAATAAATAAATAAAGAAACAACAAATTTACCACATTTTTTACAAAACTACCGACCGGCTTGCAGTTGTTATAGATTTAACGTGAATAAATATGATAAAGAAAGCACTTTCTTAAGTCAAGCACCCAAACAATGTCCCTTTACAATTCTTACGTGCATCCAAACAATCTATATTTAGAAACCACAAAGTAAAAAGCCTTATGCTTGAAAGGGAAGGGAACTTCCTTCCTATTTGGAAAAATGAAAAAGCCATCACATATATATATATATATATATATTAAAAAAGCTTTATTTGAAAAAAAAAGAAAAAAAAGAAAAAAAGAAAGAATAAAGCAAATGCCCCATATAGTATAGTATAACCTGCTAAAAGTAAAAGCAAAAGTTAAAAGGAAAAAGTATTTTGGCTCTATCTATCTCTTTCTAAAATTAAATTAATATAAAGTATTTAAGTCGATCAAATTAGATTATAATTTTAAAAATTTTTAAATTTTAAACTTAAACTTATTTTTATTGGATCGGATTTGCTTGTTTAGATCTAAGTTATTGTTTTAAGCTTTAGACAAATATAATCCGATTAAATTAAAATCATATTTATTTATTTAACATGTTAAAAATAAAACGAAACAATTATTATAATAGTTTTTTTGGCCAATAATTACTAAAATAGTTGAATAATAATATATTATTAATATTTGAACTTCCTTTTCAGTTATGTTTTTGACAAAAAATTATTCATTATTCAACTACTACTTATTGATTTATTTTTGATAAATAAATAAACAACAAATAAATAAAACAAGTAATCTTTTCCTCACGTGCGAAAATGCACACTCCAAAAAATGCAAGTGCGAGCTGCTCTGTGGCATTCTTAGAACGGCATCTGAGGGTGGGAAACAGGAACAAGTTGACTGCGCTTGTTAAAAGTAAAACCAAGTGAAGTGAAGTGTTATTTAAGTTAAAAAATCAAAACCATAAACCCTAATCATTTAAATAGACCCTTTCTCTCTTTTCTATAAACATCTGGCTGTCTCCCTCCGCAATCTTCTCTCTCTTTTTTTTTTTTTTTCAAATTTTCATCTCTTTCTCTCAAGTCTAAGCCCTACACTGTCATCTTATTGCACTGAATTTGAGCAGCTAGGGTTCAGATTTTTTTAATTAATTCTTTTGTTTTTGTTTTTAATAATCGGATAAAAAGATGGATCTTCCAAGTCTCGTTGTTGTTCTTCAAGCTGCTCTTAGTTCCAATCCCGCTGAGCGCAAAGCTGCTGAACAAAGCCTTAATCAGGTTCCTTTTTTTTTTTTTAATTGCTATTAATTGTTCTCGATTGTTTTTTTTTTTTTTAGATCAAAAGACTGATTTTTATTTGTTTGAATTTTGTTTGGTTTCAGTTTCAGTATACGCCTCAGCATCTGGTGAGACTGTTACAAATCATCGTTGATAATAGTTTCGAGTTGCCTGTTCGTCAAGTTGCTTCTATTCATTTTAAGAACTTCATTGCTAAGAATTGGGCTCCTCTTGATCCAAGTATTTAAATTTTCAATCAATCTTTTTATTTTTTTTTAAATTTTTTTGTGATGTTAATGTTTATGTTCATTAAAAAATATATATTTATTTTGTTTTTAATAACTGTAGATGAGCAACAGAAAATTTCTCAAAGTGATAAAGAAGTGGTTCGCGAAAATATTCTTGTATTTATAGCTCAAGTTCCCCCTTTGTTGAGGTGCAATTATTTGTTGACCCTTTTTTTTTTTTTTGATTATTCGTTTAGAATTGTTTACTGTTTCATTGGTCTTGCGCATAGATTACATGCTTAGGTGTTAAACACATAGTATCGGTTTGATTGCAGGGTGCAATTAGGTGAGTGTCTCAGGACCATTATCCATGCTGATTATCCGGAGCAGTGGCTGCGTCTTCTTGACTGGGTGAAGCAGAACCTACAAGATCAGCAGGTTTACGGTGCTTTGTTTGTGTTGCGGGTTCTTGCTAGAAAATATGAGTAAGTATATACCATATTTTTCTCTTTTTGGCTGCATGATTTCTTTATTTTCGTTTTTCAGTTGTTATCATTGTATCGATGCTATCTTTATTTTTTTTTAATTTAATTTGTTCACTCGAGGTGATAGAAAGTATTTGTCTAATTCAACTAGCATCTTTCCTTGGCCTTAATGCTTGATTGCGGTACATGCTAGCAGGCAACTTTGTCCTTTCAAAAGTGTTTCAGTGTCTTAATTCCAATAACAACTAATTGTTTCTCTTATTTGATACATGCCCTCATTATTCAAAATTTTTAATACTAATTTGGTCTTTTCTTTATTATTATAGGTTCAAGTCAGAGGAGGAGAGAACTCCTGTTCACCGTATTGTGGAGGAGACATTTCCTAATCTTCTCAATATATTTGACAGACTTGTCCAGATTGATAAACCACCACTGGAAGTAGCAGATCTAATCAAGCTTATTTGTAAAATTTTCTGGTCATCTATCTATGTAAGTTTTTAAATTGTTAGTTTCTTAGTGTCTTTTCGTTTTCTTTATCACCTGATCTGTTAATGGGGTGCTAAAGCGGAACTTCTGCCATGTATTTTACCTTTTTGTTTATACTCTTTTCTATTTTTTTCCCCTGTTTGTCTCTTATCTTTTTCTTTTTAGGTTAACTTTTTGGCATATTTATGAAATGAATTTGTTCTTATTTGAGATTGTACCTATTATTGTTTGTAAAGAAAGTGTTTTTGGTGCGGATTTGATGATTTTATATAGTGCTATTGTTATTAACTTTTGATCTCTTCTTATTTTATCACCGATAAGATAAGAGGCAGTCTTACTTTTCTTTTTAGTTCGGATCTATAAAGTTTCGCAATCTATTACTAGCATGCTAATTAATCCATTGCTGTGTAATTTTATTGATTTTTTGAGCTTCAGGAAAAATCACATGCCAAATATTTTGAGCAAACTTATATTATATGTCTACTGCAACTAGTTTCCTGTGACCTATTTTTATGAGATTTCTATGATTCATATGCGGATCTGCCATCTTTGGGCTATTGTCTCTACTTCTCAGTTGGAGATTCCAAGGCAGTTATTTGATCCAAATGTTTTCAATGCTTGGATGATGCTTTTCTTGAATGTTCTGGAGAGGTCTGTACCTCTGGAAGGCCAACCTGTAGATCCTGACCTCAGGAAATCATGGGGGTGGTGGAAGGTGAAAAAATGGACAGTTCATATTTTAAATAGGCTGTATACTCGGTAAGTTTTTAAAATTGCAACATAGTTTGGAGTGATTTCTGATATCCCTCAAGTTACTAAGCTTATTTGTGATTTTGGTGACTGTTTGATAGGTTTGGAGATTTAAAGCTGAGGAATCCAGAAAACAGGGCTTTTGCCCAAATGTTTCAGAAGAATTATGCGGGAAAAATTTTGGAATGCCACTTAAACTTATTGGGCGTTATTCGTGTTGGAGGCTATCTCCCTGACAGAGTTACCAACCTTATTCTTCAATATCTAAGCAGCAGGTGTGCAATCTCTTTCTGCATGTCTTGCCAATAACTGGTGCTTTTTATTTTCTTTAGTCAGTGAAGATGTTTGGTGATTATTTGTTAGAGCTGGCTATTATTCCAGGATTACTGGTCCATCCATTTTTTAGGCTAAAAGTTACCTGCATTTAACTGAAATAATAGGATGTTTTAAGTATTTTCTTCCAGTGTTGCCTGTTACTTCCTCTCTGTTGGTGTGAGAGAGAGAGAGAGAGAGAGAGAGAGAGAACATTGTGCTGAGCTCCTTGACGGACTTATGATTATCCAGGAAGTGTTGACTATATTTTGTCACATAAAAACTATGAATTTTGTGTAGCAATGCTGATTAGAATAATTTATATCTGTATAATGTATTATTCCTTATGTTACCAAATAAAAGCCCATCATGCCTAGATCTACTTTTCTACATAGGTGCATACGTATATATATTCCTGTACTCTTGCCTTGTGGTGTAGAGTTGTTATTGGTGGTTTTAGTAGTTGTGTCAAGACTATTGATGACATTGCAACTTGTAATGATGCCATATCCTCTTTTACTATGTTTCCTTATTGCAAGTTATATTAAAATATTTTGAAATGTTAATAGTGGGTTTTGATCCCAAAAAACTTATATTTATGTGCAGCATCTCGAAAAATAGCATGTATGCTTTGTTGCAGCCACAGCTTGATGTCCTTCTTTTTGAGATAGTCTTCCCTCTTATGTGCTTCAATGACAATGATCAAAAGCTTTGGGAGGAAGATCCACATGAGTATGTAAGGAAGGGTTATGGTAAGCTACAAAACCTGGTGTGTGTTGAAAAACTCTGAATGGGGTGCACTGGTTCATACGTTTTATTCTTGTACTGCAGATATAATTGAAGATTTATATAGTCCGAGGACTGCTTCCATGGACTTTGTCAGTGAGTTAGTCCGAAAACGAGGAAAAGAGAATCTTCAAAAGTTTATTCAATTCATCGTGGAAATTTTCAAGAGGTATTCTTTTACTTTTATGCATAATGGAGACTGGGAATATTGGTATTCTTTGGTGTTAATTTATTTTTGTTTTCTTGTGTTATATTCACCGTGTTCTTTCTTGTTCCAGATATGATGAAGCACCAGTAGAGTATAAGCCCTATCGGCAGAAAGATGGTTCTCTCCTTGCTGTTGGGGCCCTTTGTGATAAACTGAAACAAACTGAGCCCTATAAATCTGAATTGGAACATATGTTAATGCAACATGTTTTCCCAGAGTTCCGAAGTCCTGTTGGTCATCTTAGAGCCAAGGTTTGTCATTTTTATTTTAATATTGGGGCATCTTAATCGTCCTCATCCATTGCCCTTTTTCAAGGTTTCCAAGAGATTTTTGTATGCGAGAATTCTTAGTCTTATACTTTCATGGTCTGGATATTAGGCAGCATGGGTAGCAGGACAGTATGCCTATATAAATTTCTCTGACCAGAATAATTTCCGCCAAGCACTGCATAGTATTGTTTCTGGGTTACGTGATCCAGAACTTCCTGTTCGTGTTGATTCAGTTTTTGCATTGAGATCATTTGTTGAAGCTTGCAGAGGTATATAGCTGATACTTTCTCTTTGAACTTTATTTTATATTTTGTACGAATTGGGGTTGGATTGAGCTAGCTTGGGGCCAAATCTGCATTTTTAATTAGATTGCTGGTTACTATCTCTATTGATTCACACCTCTTTTTTACATTATTCTGTTTGTTGACTGCTTAACAGAAAAGAAATTGTTTTATATGCAGATTTAAGTGAGATTCGTCCTATTCTTCCTCAACTACTTGATGGTAAGTGGTATTTGGAACTTGATTGTGTCTTATTATTAGCCTTTAATTACTGGTGGTTGTCTCAAAGTTAACTTGTCTCTTTGGATCACTGCTGTTGTTTTCTGTTCTTTTCTCCACTTTGGGATCACGTACATGATTCTGTTGAAGATAGACCAAGTAAATCATTACTTTTCATTATTCAAGCGATTTAGTTAATAATTTGCAATTTCATTTCCTTCAGAGATTTTTAAACTTATGAATGAAGTTGAGAATGAGGACCTTGTTTTCACTCTGGAGACTATAGTTGACAAGTTTGGGGAGGAGATGGCGCCTTATGCTCTTGGATTATGTCAGAATTTGGTAATGCATGTTGCCATCATTTTTTTTAAGTACTAAGTTTCAAATTGTCTATACCTGAAACTATCATCATATCTCTGCTTTCAGGCAGCTGCATTTTGGAGGTGTATGAACACTGCAGAAGCTGATGATGAAGCTGATGATCCTGGTGCTTTGGCTGCTGTTGGCTGTTTGCGTGCCATAAGCACAATACTTGAATCAGTTAGCAGGCTTCCACACCTTTTTGTTCAAGTTGAGCCAACTTTGCTTCCAATCATGCAAAGAATGTTGACAACTGATGGACAGGGTATGTACTTTGTTCCTTCTTTTTCTTTCCTCTCCCAATGATGCTATTTTAATTGTATTTTCTCAATAGTGATAATAATTTGAGGCAACCAGATGAAAAGTGATGAATAGAGTATAAGTTAATTAAAGAATCTAAATTTTAAATGTGAAATGACAAGTTGCCTTGGTTTTAATGCTGTTTTTTCTTAAGTTTTTATAAAACAGGATATGCTCATTAAAACATTACACGTTTGCAGCAAAAAAAAAAAAATTCAGAAAAAAGAGCTGACCAAAAACAGTTTAACTTTTTGGATGAATTAATAGCAGGCTCGCTTTGAGAGAGCTTAGTATTGCTGTCAAGATACCTTAAAACTGTTATGTCACTATGTTTAAAACTTGTTTAAAAGAACTTTAAAGTTTAAATATTATTTTGAATGCAAGTAATAGTGAATTAGAAAATGCATTATTGAATAGTTTACCGGTTGTAGCATTGCAATCATGTGAAATTTGACTTGTATAAGATAGTATTTGGTCTATATCATTGTATGGGGTTTATTTTATCAAACTTCTTTTTTGTATTCTTCTGCAGAGGTTTTTGAAGAAGTTTTGGAGATTGTTTCATATATGACCTTCTTTTCTCCAACAATATCCTTGGATATGTGGAGCCTTTGGCCTTTGATGATTGAAGCGTTAGCTGATTGGGCTATAGACTTCTTTCCAAGTTTGATTCAATTTACCTTTCCTGCTTTTCTTAGTTCCTTTATTAATTCCATATCTGAACGTTTTAGGAATTGTTAACTAGACTTTATACTCAGCAGTTTAAACATTTTCCTACTCATTTAGTTATTAACTGAAATTCTTTATAGTCAACAGTATGATAAGCTACTTTATGATACCATTGCTCTTTGAAAAACATGCCGGATGTCACTGATCTAAAACTCTGTTTATGCATGTGTGTCTGATATCCACATTGCCAAATTAATTGCAAACATTTTGATTTGTTGATAGAATTAATTATTTTTGTCAACTTGCTTGATAATGAATACATTATTTATGCAAATCCTAGAGTTAAAACCTCATTGGTTCAGGTTTTGGTAGCTGGAACAATTTCTAAGACAACTATCTCTAAATTTGTATCAGATTGCCAATGATGTGTGGACGTCCAGATTTGTTTATGATAGAAAGTGGATAATTCATTTCTGTTGGTTCTAGTTGGTCCTTATAAATATTTTATATGATAAATCATTCTCTTTTTTGTCATCCAATTTCAATTTATCAACATTTATTTTTGAATTCATCTGTATTTTTTTTGTGTTGTTTCTAAGTAAGTAGCTGTTTTCACACAGATATTTTGGTTCCTTTGGACAACTATATATCGAGGGGAACTGCTCATTTTCTTACTTGCAAGGAACCAGACTATCAGCAAAGTCTTTGGAATATGATTTCATCTGTGAGTTCCTTTGTATTGATAAAAGTCGCTTGTAGATGCAGAACTGTCGAGGGAAAATGAAAATTAAACATAGATTCATCCATTTTTGATCTTCTTGTAACTTTTCTATCTTACTTTATGTCAACTCCTTTGGTTTATAAGGCCTACGCAATTTGCTTTTTCTTTGGCAGATTATGGCAGATAAAAATTTAGAGGACAATGACATTGAGCCAGCCCCAAAGCTGATAGAAGTAGTGTTTCAAAACTGTAGAGGGCAGGTGGATCATTGGGTTGAACCATATTTGAGAATCACACTTGATCGATTGCGTCGAACGGAGAAATCACGGTTGAAATGTCTTCTTGTACAAGTGGTAAGGTGTCAGGACCTCGCTGTATTTTCTGCAAGTTGATAACATGCTTCATATTCTTATGTCTTGTAAATATTACAAATTTGATATTCCTTAATTTTGCACCCACGCAAGGGTACTTATGCATCAAGTTTATACAACACAATCTGAAAGCACTAGTTGATGAATCAGTTATTGCCAATTTAAGTTAATTTGATATGTTTTTATCTGTCTCGAGTTTTATGTGTTAGTTCCTGTTAAAGGTTTGAAATGAGCTGACTATGGTATCTCAGAATGTTCTTTTTAGGATCTAGAGTTGTCATTTTATGTTAAAATACGGCGTGAAACAGCTATTGCCAGCAAAAGCTTATGCTGTTTCAAATGATAATTTACTCTACTGGGCATAAACACTACTATTTTGTTGCAAGTTGCTGTTGTTTTCTTTCAGAAATACTTTTTGTTCCTCGAAAAAGCTTTGGCCTGTGATTTTCTAACACAGTGCTGTCTTCTTTAACCCAGGTAGCCAATGCGGTCTATTACAATGCAGCTTTGACACTCAGCATATTGAATAAGTTTTGTGTTACATCGGAAGTGTTCAATCTTTGGTTCCAGTTGTTGGAACAAGTTAGAAAGAGTGGCGTGCGGGCTAATTTTAAGCGGTATGTAGTTTTGAATTTTGATCATCTCCCCCTATACAAGCCTTAAGTATAACCTCATTACTCTTATAATGAATTTTTCACCTTTGGTAATGTCTGGCCATGTCTTTTTAAGTTATCTGGGTTCTACAGGGAATATGATAAGAAAGTGTGCTGCTTGGGTCTTACGTCACTGCTTTCACTTCCTGGTGAACTGTTAGTTGGGGAGGCTGTTGGACGTGTGTTCAGGGCCACCCTTGATCTCCTAGTTGCATACAAGGATCAAGTTGCAGGTTTCTCTCTTCCTCTCTCTCTCTCTCTCTCTCTCTCTCTCTCTCTCTCTCTCTCTGTGTGCATGTGCTTATGTGTGCCTGTTCTGTGTCTGAATTTGCAACTATTTCCTGTTCTTTCGGCTTTGCCTTTCTGTCTTTTGAAGGTTTAATTTTTCCATCTTTTTCCATAATACCTGGTTTATTCCCTTTTTTTTTTTTCCTTTTTTGTCTGTGTGAGCAGAAGCTGCAAAGGAGGAAGAGGGTGAAGATGATGATGGTATGGATGGTTTCCAGACTGATGATGATGATGATGATCCTGATGGTTCTGACAAGGAAATGGGAGTCGATGCAGAGGATGGGGATGAAGCTGATAGCGTCAGGCTTCAAAAATTAGCTGCCCAGGTATTCTTTATTTTGATCCTTTACGTTTATATTAAAGTTTAAATTTGGTCTCTATACTATCTCAAAATTGGGTTTTAGTCCCTCTATCCTAATTTTAATGAATTTTGTCTTTCTACTTATGTTAAAAGTAGATTTACGGACAATTGATAACGATAATAAGATTATGCCTTTAATTTGAATGTCATGGTATTTAAGTGATCACTTGGCATGCTGAGGTAGTTACATGAAACATATCAGTCCAAATGTATATTATTTTAATTATAAAATAATTAATTATTTTTAGATTTAAAAAAAAAATTAACTTTTAGTATTTTTTATTAAAAGTAGTTTTTGGTATTTCTATGTGCCACTAGGTCAAAAAAAAAAAAAAAAAAGAAAGAAAATTTAAGGTTAGCATGTTACATCGTCGACCGAAAAAAAACAAAGAAAAACACAGTCAAATTTAATTGCAGGAATTGGGTCCTGGATTTTCCAATCTTTTATTTTTGTTTTCTATAGGCTAAGGCTTTCCGTGCAAATGATGACGAAGATGACGATGATGACTCTGATGATGACTTTACTGATGATGAAGAGTTACAGTCTCCAATTGATGAAGTAGACCCCTTCATTTTCTTTGTTGATACTGTTAAAGGTAAATGTTTATTTAGCCATTCAGTTTGTTTATATATGCATCTTCTCATTCCGCTGATTTTCCATGGCGTTGTCTGAAATGAGGAATTTTTTTCTTCTCTTCCCCATCTTTGAAATCTAGCTTTGCAAGCATCGGATCCTATGAGGTTCCAGAACCTTACGCAGACACTGGATTTCCATTATCAAGCTCTTGCAAACTGCATTGCTCAGCATGCTGAACAGAGGAGAGCAGAGATCGAGAAAGAGAAAATGGAGAAGGCAACTGCTGCTGTTGCTCCTCCATCATGAGTTAAGTTTTGGATTGAATTTTTGGTTTTTCCTTATGAGTTCCATTCATCTAGAAATGGTTTAATGAAACTAAGAGTCGTTTCATTTCCAGTTGATTCAAAGCATTCATGGGTTCATGTGGTCTTAAAAAGTTGATTGAACCGAACCTCAAAAGGCTGAGGTTCAAATGCATGTGAGCATTGTGTATTAAGTTTTCAAATCGTTAGCAGAATGCCGGGATTAGGGAATCTCCGAGTTTGCCACTTTGTCAGGTCGTGATTTTGGTGAGTCTGGCAAATTCTTTTGGCAGAAGATGCCCGCCTGAGCCAGTTTGTGTTGTTTCCTGTCTAGTACTTTTGTTTGCTTCGTGTTCTACCTCCTCCTCATCCCATTTTCCCACACGTCTGGTCACTCAATTGGTTGAGGTTCACGCAGATTGGTTGTTTCCGGGAGGCCGATCTTCTCTCCTGGCAGCGACCAAGGAGTTTCGATTGCATTGTCTATAAAAATGTCTGGCCATGTCAATCCGATGGCTTTTATTTGATGATTTTGATGAAGTGGTTGTCTACAAAATTTTCCTCTGCTTTCCTTTCCCTTGTCAAGTAAAGTGTACCAATAGAACGAAATATTGTTATTATTATTATGATTTTTTGCTTGGGTTATGGAGATTTTGGTAGTTTGAGAGGGTAAACTTGGGTGCCGATTTGTAAGACAAGATATAATGACAATTATTCTTTATATAAAATGTGGATTATTAATGAAAAGAATTTATTTCTTAAGTTATTTGTCAAAAAAGCCTTACTGTTAAATCCGATTCCTGTCATGCGAACTCGGTCCATGGTTTCAGCTAATCTTTATATTTCATTGGAAGAATGTAGGAATTTGTTAAATGCCACCCCAGGCGTCATGCTTGGAAGAGAAAATAATGTTTATTACATAATTTTTAAATTTGGCAATAATAAAAATAAATGGAAGTGTTAGATTAGAACATGAAGATATAAATGTAAATTAATGCAAGTCTTGGTATATTAGATTGGAATAAAAGTAAGTTAGCAAGGGAAAACATTCTGATGCTAATCAGAGCGAGAGCCTGCATCTTGTATCAAGGTAAGCAGTACCGTATTGATAGATGTATTATTTTTATTTTGGTACAAGAATATATATATTGATACCAGTTAGTTTTGGTGTATCGTTTTAGGTTTATGGGTACCGTTTTGGGTTTATGAATTCGAGTATTTTAGTTTATACAAAATAAATAAGATTAAATAAATTTTATATATTAAATATTCATTAATTATATACAATATTCTATTAAAAAACTTTATCAAATATAAAAAAAAAATCAATATCAGTTAAGTAGTAAAGTTAAAATTTTTTAGTAATCATTAAATTTATGAGTGATTATATCTAAGATTCATCAAATTTATGAGCAATTATATATAATATTCATCATATTTAAGATTAATGTTAATTTAACTTTTTCTTATTAGCTTATATTATGTATTGGCCGGTACTGTTATTTTTGGTCAATACCAACGAAACATGTCGATATAGACCGAAACGAAATTAACTATCATCGATATCGTTATATGTTAAAATTGATACAAACAACACTGTCTTGTATAGACGAGAGTGATTGATGGAAGAAAGATTCAAAGTGATCAGCATAATGATTGGAAATAGAAGTGTGATTGAAATTAAAAGTGTTTATACGTGGGATTTATTTATTGTGGTAATTTACTATAAAAAGTGCCCGAAGGCACTTGATAGTAAAGCTGAAGATATGAATGCATTACGTAATAATGAAACGGTAATTCGTGAAATTTTTTATACCTACAATCCAAAATCAAAGGTATTATATAAAGTTCAAAGATATAAAGAAGGCACATGAATGATTGAAATGGGAAGCAATAAAGATGCATTTGATGATTCATAAGAATTATTTTATGTGCTTTTAATTACATTAAAATTAAAAACCAACCTAATTAAGTATCGAAGTAATGCAGATGGATCCTTCAATTGGCTCTTCTATTCCATCTTAACAGCCTCAGATCTTTTTTTGTTATTACTTTCCAAATCATTTATTTAATTGCAATTTGGAATATGTGAATAATCCATATATAGAAGTTTATGACCCAAATTTTAGGTTTTTTACTTTTTTTCTTTTTAAATCGTTGTTAAGAAATGTTATGAATTTCTTATAAAGAAGTTTGCTTAAATTTCACATTTTGATTATTTAAGAAGCATTTCATTTATTAATCTACAAAAGGTAAAAGAGTTAAAAAATGAATAAAAGCAAAAACATTGTTTCTTTTCCATTTTCTTCATGCTTTGTAGGATGCACCAATGGTTTCACCATTGCAAAATTCCTCATGTTTGAGCGTTCAAATTAACTTGAAACATATATTTATACATTTGGTTGATCTTTTAAAAATTTTAACCAAATTTCAATCTAGCTTGATCCATTAAATATGAATAAAATTAATTTATCTAAATAAAATAAACTCTTGGTCAAACTTAATTCAAATAAAATCTGAAGACCAAAATACAGATTTAGGTATAACTTAAAAGTTAAGATTAGAATAAAATTCGAGGGAAAACATTTTCGTACTAACCCTCAAACAGATATAATTAAAATAAAGTAAAAAAAAATAGTGAAGACCAAAATACAAGTTTAGGTATAACTTGAGAGTTAAGATTGGTACAAAGTAAGTTAAAGGAAAATATTTTCGTGCTAATCCTTAGATAGATCTACTTAAAATAAAGTCAATCAAAATAGAGAAGACTAATATGTAAATTTAAGTATAACCTCAAAGTTAACATCAGAATAAAGTAAGTTAAAGGGAAAACATTTATGTACTAGCCTTTGGATAGATCTAATTAAAAAAGAGTCAATCAAAATACTGAAAACCAAAATGTAAATTTAAGAATAGTATGAGAGTTAAGATTGAAATAAAATAAATTAAAGAAAAACATTTTCATATTAAACCTTGGATAGATCTAATTAAAATAAAATCAATCAAAATACTAGACTACAGTGCAAATTTAGGTATAAGAGTTGATATTCAAATAAGGTAAAGTTAAAGGGAAAACCTTTCCATTTTAACCCTTGGACTAATTGAAAAAAATATATATAAAAATAGTGAACCAAATGCAAATTTCGGAATAATCTAAGAGTTAAGATTGGAATAGAGTAATTAAAAGGAAAACATTTTTACATTGACCCTTGGACAGATCTAATGAAAAAAAGTCAATCAAAATAATGAAGACCCAAATACAAATTTAAGTATAACTTAAAAGTTAAGATTCGAATAGAATAACTTAAAGGGAAAACATTTCTGTATAAACTGCTAGGTAGATCTAATTAGAATAAAAACAATCAAAATAATAAACATCAAAATGCAAATTTAGGTATTACTAATGAGTTAATATGAGAATGAAGAAAACTAAAGGCAAAACACTTTTGTACTAAGCCTATGATAGATCTAATTAAAATAAAGACAATCAAAATAGTAAAGACCAAAATGTAAATTTAGGTGTAACCTAAGAGCTAATATTTTAAAAAGGAAAGCTAAAGGGAAAACATTTTAATACTCACCCTTAAACAAATCTAATTAAGATAAAGTCAATCAAAATAGTGAAGATCAAAATGCAAATTTTTGTTACAACCTAAGAGTTAAGATTGTAATAGCGTAAAAAAAAAAATCTGTATTAACCCTCAGACAAATCTAATTGAAATAAAGTTAATTAAAATAGTGAAGACCAAAACATAAATTTAAGTATAATCTAAGAGTTAAGATTGGAATAAAGTTAATTAAATGGAAAATATTTTCGTACTAACCCTTTGATAGAGCTCATTAAAAAAAAAAAATCAAAATAGTGTAAATCAAAATGCAAATTTAAGTATACCTAAGAGTTAAGATTGAAATAAAAAAAGTCAAAAAGTAAAAATTCTGACAGATTTAATGAAAATAAAGTCAATAAA
>JAQSVH010000002.1:8598981-8609473 GCA_029448705.1 Adansonia digitata
CATTTATTTTCTAAAAAAATTCATATTCAATTTTCATATTTTACATATTTAAATATATATAAAAAAATCTTTAAAAATATAAATATGTCCAATTATATATATATATATATACATATCTGACAACGATTTCATACACAACTATGGATTCCGGGAGCCCTCCTGTTAAAATTCATCGTATGTCAAGCAGCAGATTACTCTGACTTTGAAAACTTTTGATGATACTTCATATGAATAACTGAATATCCTTCATATTTATGTCAACTATATTTGGCTAATTAATCTATAATCAGTATTAGTAGTATTTAATTTGTGTTCCTTTGATAAAGGCTTTTGGCCTATTAAAAAGTTCATCCTTTATTTTATCAATTAGATAGTGTTTTAATTAATAAAATACAAATATTAGTTGCATTCTATAAACACAATAGATAACAAAAATGAGTTCCTGCCCTTCTAAATAAAAAAAAAGAAAAGGTTTTTGGATTGCACTATTGGTAGCCTGTATTTGTCTGTCAAAATCATGTAAATTACGAGAGATCTTCTAGAATATTGCCTGTTTAGCAAAATCCCAAACTATTTCTAAACTTTTCAATTGCATATTTAACTTTTATGGTACGCAATTATCAATTCAATATCAATATTAGATATAAATATATATCTAATGTTAATATATTTAATTTTTAAAATATTTATGTATATATTTTTATAATTATATTTGAATATATGTTAAATACGAATGTCGAATATGAATATATAAAATATGAAAAATTAAAATAATATAATTTGACGTATTTAAGAAAGATGACAATTAATACTTATTCCAACTCTTGCAGGATCGAACCAAGGTACCAAGAGCTTTTGAGTGAGGACATTCCAAGTGCAGAGCAAGATGGGGTCGAAGTTCGAGTGATAGCCGGAGAATCAATGGGAGTTCGATCTCCGGTTTACACCAGAACTCCGACAATGTACCTAGATTTCAGTCTAAGGCCGAGAGCTCAAGTTCATCAACACGTCCCTGAATCATGGAATGCATTTGCATACATAATCGAAGGCGACGGCGTCTTCGGGTACCAAAACAAATCACCCATATCAGCCAACCATGTAGTCGTTTTCGGTCCCGGGGACGGTGTAAGCGTCTGGAACAAGTCGTCATCGAAGCCATTACGATTCGTGCTCATCGCCGGGCAGCCACTTAATGAGCCGGTGGTTCAATACGGGCCTTTCGTGATGAACACGCAAGCCGAGATCGATCAAACTATCGAAGACTATCACTATAGCAAAAATGGCTTCGAAATGGCAAGGTACTGGAGATCTCATGGAAATTGAAAGGGTTTGAAAATGGCCTTTACCAACAATGACAAAAATCATCCCAAAATTCCAAATTAAAAATATAAAAATAAAAATAAAAAGGGTACCATCTGTCTTTATATCTTAAATTATCAATCACTCACCATCTCCATCCATAATGATATAATTGGAGCTGAAAAGGAAAGATTTCCTAAAGCTTCTAGAAGAGAAGATTAAAGGTGCAGCTGGAGGAAAGTAGTATGCATAGCTTTCAGCACTAAAGTCATCATTATGATGATTTGATGGGGTCACTTTATCTTGGTATAAGTCCATTTTTTTCAGCATGATTTATATATATATATATATATATTTCATTTGGTAGTTTTTATTTAAGTTATATATATATTTGGTATATTTCTTATGTTTTTTTTTTCCCGTTCTCTTTGTATATTGGTGTTGGGAATTGTAATATGGGTCACGTAATTCATCTGGTTTTATAAGTTTAATTTAGGTATAAGTTTTTTAATTTGAGTGATTTGATTTAATCTAAATAAAAAAAATTTATTTGAATTTAATTATAAATATTAATATAAAAATAATTTTTAATATTATTTTAAATAATAAAATAAATTTTAAATTTATTTAAACTCGACTTGACTCAAATCTGAATAAAAAATATTTTTAAATTATGGTCTAACCTTAGACAACTCTAAATAAGGTAATTTTTATTTGGTTCGAAATGGGTTTTTAATAGTATCTACTGCCCCCACAGTTGACCCTTCCTCCACCTGCAATCAACTCCAACTGCAAAGATCCACTTAAATAGCCAAAGGGATTGATTATTTTTTATCATGACCTTTATTTTTAAATTAAAATTTGAAGTTTATGGGGCTGAAGTATAGATTTACTATCATCAGATCATGCCATGGCACCAACAACTGCCAATTAATTTGCCTTGTTTAAATGTTGGCTTGGTGGTGTCCTGTTGCTGTTGTTTAACAAATTTAATTTTTTTTATTTTATAAAATGGTGGCTGTGGTGGTTGGGGGAATAAGAAAAATATTATAAAGGTTGAGTTTTGAATTTTAAACTTACTTAATGTCACGTCTTAAAGATAGTTATATAAATTAATTAAGTTGAGTTTCAAGTTATCAACAACTTTAAGTTTAGGGATAGAAAAAAGATTATAGATGTTAAAATTCGAATCTCGAACTTATTATGTGCTAATTTTTAAAGATGATTACATAAATCAATTGCGTTAAATCTCTGGTTCTTGATAACTTAATCTTCCTTGCTTTATTCCTGTTAGAAATGAGTTCTTAGTTCTAACATTTATACCACTTTGTCAAAGCTAGGCATCTAATTAGAACTAAGAACCAACATTTATACCACTTCGTCAAAGCTAGGCATCTAAAAGTCATCTTCCAATAAAATGTTTATATGCAATCTTTTATAGGAGTATGAAACTCATGCTACTCATTTTGTCCTTAGGCCATATATCTTTTATCTTCTTGTAGTCGCCAAAGCAAAAATGTTTCTTGATCAGATTATGGCCAAAATTAGGAATTATGTTAAGTGCCGTTCTTGGATAATTCATCAAAATTGTCCGAATTAAGGCCAGCTTGGAAACTGGCTGCTGCCTTAGCAGATGAGATTATAGGTATGGGGTGGATCTTGGATATGGAGGGAAGCAAACAGCTTAGTAGGTATCGGTAGAATCGTTCATAGCTGCTCCTATGGCTAACCCAAATTCACACCATCTTGGATTGGATTGGAAAAGGACTTCGATAGGAGGGCTGAACAGATTCGGAATTAGAGTGCGGATCTTTTTTCTACCGAAATTCTGCATTTTCTAGGAAAATTATCGAAGAGATACCCCTTAGATTCTTTGCGTGTCGATTCAATCAGGAATCTGACCAAATGCAGACGACATAAGAGGGAAAAGCAGCTCTGCAAAGATGAGATAACTGAAGAACAAACTCTAAAATCATTTTACCAAGAAGCTCAACCTTTCAGCTAAAATAATTGAGCATATGTCATTTGGCTCTGGCTACAGATCATATGCAAGTATGCAACATTGTATAATGAAAGATGAAATTATCTGAAATTAAAAAAAAAAAAAAAAAGAAACCAAAAGCCAGAAATAAAATTTGAAGCAATAGTTGCATGAAAATAATCCATCATATAATAAAACAGTCACAGTTTATAAAGTTGTTGCAACGATAAATATTTAAAAAAAAAAAATTATCTCATCTATCGGTAAAAGTCTTTTAAAATTTTATAAATAAATTAATAAAATGACATATATACCTCAAAATATATTTTTAAAAAATGAGATATTCTTAGTCTCATTTTATACTTTAATAATAATAATAAAAAAAAAACTCATCTGTCAATGGAAAAAAACGAAGTCTAAACATTAAATTAAATACCCAAACATCAACTGAATTCTTCATTACACCTAAGAAACAAAAGCCAAAACATATGTTACATGACAATTTGCAATGAATTTTTTTTTCCATTTTCCAACAACAAACTCTTCTCAAACTAGTGAACAATGTCAGTATGTCACCCCATTATGTACATTTTCAAGTTGTATTATCTCTACCGTTTATTATTCAAGTCAAACTAAGCCAACAAAATTAGTCATGGCTTTCACTAAGCAAAATCACCCACCTTCAAAATTTGGAAATCAGACAGGTCCTCGTCTTTCCTTAAACATGTTTACCAAACATCATGAGCTTTGTTTGCATCCACATGTACAAGTTTCCAGTTCATTGTGGAGTTTCTGCAAAGAGGGTAAATACAAATATCAAACATGGACCGGAAGAAAGAAAGAAAGAAGTTGCCAAATGCTGGAGTCGGAAGCAATTTTATAAATAACTTTAAAGATGGGGTTAATATGTAAATTTTCCCCGAACTATACACCATTTTAATCATTTAGTAACCAAAGAAAAAAATATTTACAACTGCTTTATTTCAGTCATGCATGTTAACCCGATAAATTGTCGCCATTGCATAAAATGATGATGTGACTTAGTTGATCAATATTAAGTTGTCATGCTTCTGGTCAATGCCACATTAGCATTAAGAGAAGTATTTGACCTAACAAATGGCGACTTAATATTTTGATCAATCATACTGCACCAGCATTTTATGTAACGACAATTAGTCCGTGGAGAATATCATATATTCAAACAGCATTGCGGCTTAGGCATAAAGGAAATATCACTTTCTACTTCTCAACAAATATATTATACTTGCAAGGAGAAATTAACGACTGGCATAGGTGCAGTGAGCTGCATGCAACTTTCAACTACGGTAAAAAAATGTAGCTTGACCTACAAAGAAAGCCATCAGACAGCCTAAGACATTACATGTAGAACTGATAATTTGTGTATTTATGTTATGTTCGAGTATCACAATTGTGTCTAATATGCCATTCTTAGAAAGGCCTGGGGCTGGATCTTCCACCAAGGGCCTTTCTGAAGCATTAGATGCATGGTTCCGGGTTCTGAGTTGCCGCATACAAGTCAAGTCTAATTGAACACCTAGGGTGTGGTTCGTTGGGTGAAAAAGTGGAAGGACGGATAGAGAAGAGCAGAAAAGTGGAATGAAAATAAATTTTGTATGCGCTTGGTTGGGAAGAAAAGTGAGAAAAAATTAGAAAGATTATCATTTTCTACACATATTAACAAAAACAAATCACTTCAATTTGAAAAAAAAAAGAGGAAAGAAAATAATAGTGGAGTGTATTGTGTGAGTATATTTACAAGGTTATCCATCATTTTTAAAATTTTATTTTTTTTCATCTTAACTTCTAATGGATATAATGGTAAACAATATACCTTTTATTTTTTTTTCCTCTCATTTTTCAATCATACCAAGCAATGAGAGGAAAAAAAATTATTTTTGTCTTTCACAATTTTTCTATCTTTCCTACCAAGCAAACTAATGAAAAGAAAAAATATTTTTTCAATCTTCTCATTTTTCTTCTCCAATTTTTCATCTTTTCAAATTTCTTCCCACCCTACCAAGCAAAGCCTTAATCTTTGAGGGAGAGTTCCAAGGACAACATGAACTTAGGAAATGCCCTTGGATTCCAAGCCCTAATGATTTTTTTGTGCCAAGAGAAAGTTAATGAATTGAATGTACTCTACAATGCACTATAATGTTGCACGCATGCGCACAGGTGCGCACATCATAGATAGATTTCATGTCATTACCCACTGTAAATGCATCGATCATGTTCAGAATCATAGAAATCTAATTCAAGGATTTTCAAGGAAACAAGTTTCTATGCCAAGAGAAGCATCATAATGATATGCTTGTAGCTTGGCATGACATATTTACGAACCTGAACTTCGTTTTGAAGGCCTTTAATATACTGCACAGCCAAGTCCAGCATGTCTGCATAGCTCGTTTGCTGCAAGAAGAATTTAAAGATATATTATCTTCGTCTAAAATAATATATATATATATATTACAATTTCAATCCTTTTCACGGTAATTTGAAGACCAAAATCCACAAGGTATTGAATAATTTGGAGCAACCTAAATATAGATTCAATCCTAAGGGCCAGAATAGAAAAACGTATTTACCTTATCCATGTTGGGAACAAGATCTTGTAATTTCTTCAGCTTCCCACTTATTCTTGTTCTTCTCTCCTGTACATATGTAAGTGTATTATGCATATATGTATATTCTTCAACAATAAGAGCAAATGGCAGTGAGCATTATCAATTATCCACCCATCATTTATATGATTGAAGCACACAATAAGATGTTCTATTCCTATTGGACAAGCTGTCCTCTATAGCTATAGAATCAATAGGTGAAGATCATATTCTAGCACTCATTAGCAGCTGTCTTGTGCTGTGGTTCTAGTCAGCTCTCCATACTTGGGTATGAGGGATTTTATGCCCCTGTGATACATCAGGTAATATGGTTTACACCATGTATCAGATCCCTTGCTTGGCATCTTTCTTTCTTGGATATCATGGTATCTTCCATTTACAACATTGCTGCTATTGATCCTCAAGACCGCAATAGTACTTTTCATTTGCAAATCAAATAAAATTTCAAGCCAAAAACACGAGAAATAATAATAATAATAATAAGAAGAAGAAGAAGAAGAAGATAAGGGCAATGAATATCTAATTGTGGCTCTTCCATATTGTATTGCCTAACAATGTTGAAAGTTCCATTCTTGAAAGCAATGTTAAAAATGAATGAACAATGGTATTCATGGAAGTAACAAATAAAATTCAGCTTCACCCTAACTATTATTAATAGCCCTTACAAATGTTCCGCAAGGTATAAAAGAAATTAGTTTGACTTTCTGAGACAGAAATTGAAGTTTGAGAAACTGGTTATTTGAAAAGAGTATAGGTTGATCTTATGAACTTTCATCAAAATCTACAGATTTTTCTAAGAATAAACAATTCGATTTCTAAGCAGCCATAGCAATCTATATGCTAGAAATTCTCTCTTCAATCTTAACTTACTCTTTCAGCAATGCTTCGAGGGTGAGTGGCACAGCCACGCTTAGCTCGAATTTTGCAGGGCACAGAATCTTCTGGAATATGTAGCAGCTTCTCCACTGTGGCCATCTCAAGGGTTGTTTGGGGCAGGCTAAACTGAAATAAAGATTGAATGGAAGTATATAAAGGCCAAGAATGAGAAGCAAATGGCGTGACTGTAAGGCACATTGTTATTCAACAATGCAATGACAAACTAATCAATGGTGCTACTATTAGCTGCAAATCATGCTCCTATTTGACAAACAACCCTATGAGCTCGGAATGAGAACTAACAACTTCCGAAATGTTCATTTTCTTATACTATATAGGAAACAAACACCATTAAGTTATTCTTCCATGATTTCAACGTCATTTAAAAGAAGAAAAATCTACCTGAGTTTCCAAGGCATTTAGATAAATATCGCCATCGATATTTTTAGATCTCTTGCTTGGTGGGGCAGAAAACACAATAGAATTTGTATTATCCCATGAATCAATTCCAAAGCCAGCAGCAGCAAATGAATGTGCAGCATTTTGGTGGTTGCAGTTGGAGCTAACACGGTCAACAAGATTTTCACTTACTTCAGAGATCTGAGAAAGAGAATCTTGTCTAGTGAAACTCAACTGAGACTTCAACCTTGACACCCCATGGCCACCATCTGCACTACCTTGAGAGCTGTAATTTCTGGTGCCCATTGTAACAGAAAAACCTGCAATGATCGCGTTTAAATCACTTTGTATAATCCATTAGAAAAAATAATAATAACAAAATTCATATTGTATAACAAATCAAATGCATCACAACTTAGTCATTCATTGAGAAAAATCATTTAGGTAGCTTTAGAACGGTTGAAATATATAGTTTCTTTTTAGTTCATTTGATTCCTATAACTTGATTTTGTTTAGAATCTACAATCTAGCAAACAATGAATTTCAAACATGATAAAACACCAGTCAATAATTTTTTGGAATGAATACAATTTCAATTTTTCTAAATTGCAGCCTTAAAATAATGTCATATTTCTATATATACATATATATATATTTGGTACTGCTCTACCTAGTCATTCCACGTGTTTACCATATCAATAGGACAAATAATCTAGACTCTATTTAGTTATATGTAGATATAAAATTATTAATATATATAACGACAATGAAACTCTGAAAGCATGATCTTATGAATGACATATTTCCATTTAAGTAAATACTTTTAACTTACTAATTTTCCAACTTCCAGTTAAATAGATATGTAGCAAGCCAAGCGTATAAACACTAGGTTACTCGAATTCAAATGTCAGTGTCGAATATAAATCTGTGCTCGACACGAGAATGTTCAATTTTTTTAAGAAGCTTTTCATATATTTAAAAGGTCTTTGAAAGATTTTATTTCCATTCTCGTATCCAAATATACGTTGAATACAACATCAAACATAAATATTAAAAAAAAAAAATGAAGAGTTGCAACAAACAATATAATATAAAACTACTTATGAAATTTAGAAGCTTGCACATATAATATTGTTTCTAAAACATAAGAGTTAGGACTTAGGATCCCCTTGGAAGCATTGTTTGGTTGAGGGTCCATCTAAGTTAAAAATATAATCAAATTTCCGATTTTTAGTTCAACTTATTCAACTGGTTGGATTGGCCGATTTGATAGTTTTTTTTTTTTAAATATTAAGTTCAATGTTAAATAAATATTAAATATAATTGATAACTAACAAAAATATAAATCTGGCTTATATAATTTTTAATATAAAACTAAGATATTAAAGGTTCAAATATCATTAATTATAAATAAAATTTTAAAAATATGTATATAAAACTAGTTTTTTAACAATTCAATCCGTTTTTTATCTTTACCAATAAAAACAGTTTTTGACCGGTTTTGACTATTGTCCGGATTTTAAGTACTCCGATCCTAAATTTCTAATTCAATCGGTCCAATCTATCAATCCAATCCATTTTTATTCAATGGGGTCCATTATCATTTAGACACTTCAGTGTGGTGAGAATCCCAGTCATACTAGTCCAATAGAATATCAGAACAAGGCAAGCTTCAAATTGCCTCTCATATCCCACTAAAGTAGTGTCAGATTGGCTAACAAACATCATCTATCTTACTTTATTCCAACTTGTCCAACTTGCACAGCATAAAATATTCAACCCCCATAAAAAAACTTACACTATTTTATGCATCTATATATGGATTTTGATAAAGTAAAATAAAAGGCGTAATCTTTTAGATTCCTAAGAAAAAAATTGGTGGGGTCATGTGAAGGCACGTGATGGATAGATACCCTGTAAGACTATCATCTGCCAGCAAAAAAACATGCTGGGTTGCCTGGCATTGGCTAATCTATAACTTTGTCTAACCATTAATTTTATTCTTCTTTTGTTTTTTTCCTTCTCTTTCGCTGTGTACCCTCCTTTTTGTATTCATTCAAGTAACAAAAAAAGAATGCACATTTTTTTATATTGTTAGAAGCTTGAATGTGGTTAGATGAAAGTAGATTTGTTTATAGTCAGGTAGTCCACCTTATTCATATTAGGTTGGATTTAGTAAAAGTTATTGTAATTCAGATAGCTTTAGTTCAAGTCGAATTATTATTTAACTAACAAAAATTTATTTTTATTTAAATTTAATTAGAAGTATTAACATATAAATAGTTTTTAATATTATTTTGAGTAGTGATACGAGCTTTTGGGTCGATCCAACTCAAGCCTGGATAAGGAATTTAAAAAAAAATTCCTAAGCAACGTTCTAGCCTAACCCATCAACACATCTAGATCAAAGCCTTTGGATAATCTACTTTTGGGTCTCTTTATTTAAAGTTAATTAATATATCGTTTATATTACATTATATTATATGTAATAATCAATAATTTTATTCATAAAATTATATAATTTTTTGATACTTGAAGTTGAGAAGTGAATATTAGGGTTTGAATCTAAGTTCTCATACGATTATAAACCTTTTACCGCTTAGTAAGACATTATTAGTTAAATAAAAATATTATTATATTAAAGAGTGCCCGTTAATAAAATCTTTTATTTTTATTCCACTAATGGATCTTGGCACTAGATCCTAACCTAACTTAGGTTAGAATAATCTATCTGTCCCTGATTGTTTAAATCATAAATAACATATAATAAAGAATTGGTTGAAACAAATTAAGAATTTTGAAGGGATTAAAAGTGTCTTTTAGAACATTTAGCTTTTAACTATACACAGTCTAAAGATACATACAAACTTATGAGGATACAAGTAGATTTCTAAATGGTAATTAAGGGATTTTATAAGGAACAAATTTAGTAAAACAATAAATAGGCTAACTAAAATGTTCTAGTCATTTATTTTAGACACAAGGTGAGACATACTATTCAAGTAGACATGTTCATAGTCCTCCCTGACAAATCCGATTGACATTAGATCGAATTTAGCTAAAAGCTTTTTATAATTTGGATCAGTTAGACACGGACTAAATTATACGATTTAAATAATAATAAAAAATTTATTTAAATTTAATTATAAATATTAATATCATATAATTAAAATTATTTTAAATATTAATACGAATTTTCGGACAGACTCGACCCAAACCCACGTAAGAAAATAAAAATTGCAGGACCAAAGCCCAGCCCACTGTATGAACACCTCTGCCTTAGAGCATATTAAAT
>JAQSVH010000002.1:8654269-8675189 GCA_029448705.1 Adansonia digitata
AATAGTCCATCTGTATAATAGTGGACTTTTAATTTTAATTATTAAAGATCAAATGCTAATAATTATATATATATATAGAGAGAGAGAGAGAGAGAGAGAGAGAGAGAGAGAGAGAGCCTCCCTCCCGGCCCGGGGGGAGGGAGAGGGTTCTTGGCCATGAGGGTGTTCATGCAGCCATCTGATAAATGTTCTCATTCTAGTTTTGTAGTCTGCCTGTGTTAAACATTTAAATTCTGTAAATATAAGACTTTTAGCTATCAACTTGCTCTATTCTGGTATCGGGTTGCTTAAGAGCTATTATTTTGGTTGTAATTGTTGAACTGTTGTCTCTAGGTGGACGGTCCTTGTAATATCACCTACGTTTTGTTTTACTGTTTTGATTCCATCGAGCTTTTACTTATTATTATTATTTTTTTTTGTGTAGGTTGTGATGGCAATAAAATGTCGTGGTGAGCATGTGTTGGGAGGTCTTTATACAGGAATCAACACCCAACACATTGTGATGGCAAGCAAAATGGTATTCTTTTGTGAACTTTGGTTACAATTCAATCATTTCTTACTTTTGAATGAATTATATCGGGGAGTTATTTTTTACTTAGCATGGTTGTTTAGGTAGAAGATTACACGGGGTTACATGTGCAGCCACATAAGGCTATTGTTGGAGCCAATGCTTTTGCTCATGAGAGTGGTATCCACCAGGTTGGTTTTCTAATGTTTGTCTGCATACATGTTGTGGACCTCAGAACTATTTTCTGTCATGCATGTATAATGATATTTATACATGTTTGAAGATCCGACTAGGCAGTCAAGTCCTGTATCGTATCCATTACTTGGTTCTTTAGTAGCATGTTTATTTGATCTGTCAATTGTCTTTCTTGTTTTGCTTTTGCTCCAATTATGATTATACTTGTGCATCTCCATAGATACAAATATAGGTATTTTGTTGACCGTAAACCACTATTCCATCTCATGTTATTATTTGTTGAGTGAAACAATACGTCTTTTCTACCGTAATTCAGGATGCAATATGTCTTTAAAATGATGCCAGTATAAATGGGATCACAATTTTATTATTCTAGTCAAGGTTATGATTAGTATGTGGTGATACCATTTACGCTAACGTGGCAGTTTCTAATGCTGGCCTCATTGTGATTTGTTGGACCTACAATTGATGTGGTAGTAATGTGATATTTTCCCCTTGCTAACTTTTTTAGTGTACAAGAACTCCTGTTTCTTTTGTTTTTGGTTTTCTTTCTTTCTCCTCTTAAGTGAATATTTAGCAATATTAATTAATAATAATTGGTACGTTTAGCTACGTTGGTGATTTCGTGTTCAAATCAGTCTTGCTAAGTGAAATTGTTGACAATTAGTGATGGATCCAACTCATCCAACTCTCATTTAATCCCTAAACTAATTGTGCCTGGTTATAAGAATCTGTTTTTATCATTCTGTTTGGTGAAGGATGCTATCCTCTGAAAGATCTAAAGAAGGCAACAAAGTCAAATTTTTCTTGTTTTGGTTAATATAGATATATATCTGTGCTTACAAAAAGTAAGAAAAACAATAAGATATATATATATATATATATTCTAAATGCTTTCTGTTCTGTAGGATGGAATGCTAAAGCATAAAGGTACTTATGAAATTATATCTCCTGAAGATATCGGGCTTGAACGGTCCAATGAAGCTGGTATTGTCCTTGGAAAACTTAGGTAGGTATTTCATTTTTCAAAATTTTTTTCTCCATTTTTGTGGCATATCTTTTTCTTTTTAATATGTTTTGAATAGTGTTTAAAGCGATGTAGATGGTGAACACGTTTAGAGTTATAAATGGTTTTTCTGTTGCTTTTCAGTGTTGGATGCAACATCCCATAGTTGATGGTTTAACATAAGCAGCAGTATATTTTGTCAGCATTAAAAAGAATATTGTATTTAGGTTTTTGATATACTTTATATCCAATATTGATGTGTATTTTTTGAACTTTATTTGAGGATAATGGAATTGGTGCATTAGTGGTATGAGAGTTGATATTTTAAAAGTTTTTTCCTTGACCTTTTCTCGTTCATATGAAGGGAGGTGTTCTTCTGCTGATATCGAGGTAGTCAAAGGGATTGTTAATATTACCTGAGTTACTATGCACCAAAAAATTTCTTGGCCAAATAAAATGGGGTGCATCTTATTAGTATATTTGATAAATACATCGAACTTTGCTTAATATTCTTGAATAGCTTGGTAAGATATCAGATATATTTGTGAAGCATAAAGATTTAGGCCATTTGTTACATTTCCGGCAAGTTCTCTTTGCATAAATATAGACTTCTCTGCCTGCTCTTTATTTTTTTTCCTTCTAAATATCTGAGTGCACCAAATTTTAAACTTTCTCAAATTTCATGAATCAACTTCCGTGGTGCTATGTTGCTTGGAGTTGGATCTGACTGTTGGAACTGAGGACACATTGAGTACTGCTCAGTTTTTCTGTGTGTAATTGTATACTTCTCTGCCTCCTTTATTGTCCCTTCTAACTATCTGAGAGCGCCAACTTTTAAACTTTCTCCAATTTCATGAATCAATTTCCATGTTGCTTGGAGTTGGATATGAATGTTGGACATGAGTGCATATTGAGTACTGCTCAGTTTTACCTTATACCAGAAGTGTCATACCTTCATATCTCTATCCATTTTGAGGTGCCAAATATGTGTTCATGGGGTCCTTGAGGACAGATAAAGAGTCAAAACAAGATTTTCAACATGTATGCTTACAGATTTTCAATTAACTGAGAGAGTTTTGCATTCTAGCCTGTGGGGGTTGGGCAGAGGTGAATGGAAAGAGGAAGCATATCTCAAGCAGGGAATTCCTTTCTCTCTCCCACCTCACCAAAAAAAGTTAGCAACTTCCTTTTTGAGATTGATACCATCTTCTGTTATTTTGCTACTACTTAAGTAGTTAAATCTATGCAGTTCTGTTATGATACTTATCACAATCATGTTGTTGGTATTTTCCTATTCATTTTTTATTTTTAAAAACTCATTTCTTATGGAACTTACGACTTATCTCTTAATTCTTCTTCTTTGGCAATTTTCTGGAAAAGTGGTCGTCATGCTTTGAAAGACCGATTGAAAGAGGTATGCTGCCATTAGGCATTCATAAAATTGATGTAATTACCTCTCTTTGCTTTATCTAAGCACCTAATTCTTGCTGTTTTCCTCAGCTTGGCTATGAGCTTGATGATGAACAGCTTGGGAACATATTCTGGCGCTTCAAAGCAGTAGCTGAACAAAAGAAGGTGAACAATATTCTTTACCGATACCCTGGATTTCTTTTCCCATCAGATCATCATTCAAATAATTATTTAAAATATTCAAGCTGAATGAGTTGCGTTTGAAAATTAAGCTGTCTTCAACTATGGAAATTTCTGTGTCTCCAAGGATATTTTTCAAAAGTGAAAGTGAAAGTAAGGCGAGATTGTGCATAGAGTACAATTCTGCATAGATTTGGTGTTGAATGTATTTTTAACGCAAAAAACACCTATAATTCTTAGCACCTTGTGGAATCATGACAGGGTTAACCCTGTAATTTAAGGCTTAAAGAGATGATGATGTTTTGATAAATTGTCTATGGCCTTAGAGAATGAAGACGTAGGGCTGAAAGGTGGATGGTTGCTGGCAGGTGACATGTTCTCATATTTTCTGGGTAGCCCTAGTTTAAGGGTTCTGGTTGTCTTGATGGCTTAGCAAAGAGTTAGTTAATGAGGAATGTGGTGGATTTGTGTTCCAAGTAGTTGAAAATAAAAAGGCTTGTATCAATTAGCTTCTCAAGTTGCCTGTCTTCCATGGTGTTTTACATTTTATGTGAAAATTCCGTTTATTGTAGCTGAGTTGTATTTGTTTTCTACCATATCTTGATTCTTGAAAGGCGAAACTAACTGTTGTTCTAAAGCTCTGTTATAAACGCACGATTTCTGTTTGTTTATGAGGATTATGTGGTCTATACTAATTTTATTTCTCGTGTTCCAGAGAGTCACCGATGCTGATCTAATAGCATTGGTTTCGGATGAAGTTTTTCAACCAGAAGTTGTTTGGAAGCTTCATGATCTGCAGGTAACTAGACATAGTTTTGAACCATAGTTTATAGGAGTGTGGCATGCGGCTTGCGACAGATATTTTATGGTACAGTGGGCATAGGCTTCATTAGTTCGTTATTTTGAATTGCAGTACCATATAAAGCATTGCGGTTGTATTGCGTTAAAATATATATGTTATCTTTTTGGTTTAATATGAACTTATGTAAGTTTATCGATATTTTATAATAAAAAATATACATGATTATAAGAAAATGCATTGTTTATAAAGTGTTTTTTTTGGGTATATTTAATTTTCTTACTTTCAAGATAGAAAATAACGATGGTATATTTTCTAGTAATTTTTCATCATTCTCTGAATGATCTGCCGGCCAATTTATTGAAATACCAATGAAAAATTGAGAATAAACTTCTGCAAATTAAAACCCAATAACAGTTTTTGAGCTTCATGAAACCCAAATAACCCACGATCTGGGATATATGATGTGGATCGCAGTTCTAGGGTTAGCAGCGATCCTGGGAACTGTGTTGATCATCATCAGATATAAATTACATTTAAATGGAAAAAATAAAATGCAGGTTACTTGTGGAACTCTTGGCCTTTCTACTGCGACAGTTAAACTCATCGGTGCTGATGGGAAGGAGCATGTTGCGTGCTCGGTTGGAACCGGGCCGGTGGATTCAGCTTATAAAGCTATTGATCTCATTACAAAGGTTTGATACATGAAATTGTTAGTTTTCCTTTGTTTGCAAGAATTTTCTGTCGGGTGTTGATAAGATATGATGCAAGATTCATTGTTAGGGTTATTTAGAATTTGTCTATGGGTTCTTGATTTTATTTTAGTGAATGTTATTTCGGAGTTTATTCTCTCTTTATAGGTTTTCATTGGCTCTTAATATGGTGTCTTTAGTTTGTAATTTTCAGTTCGAATATCGAATTTCAGTTTGGTCTATTAGCCATTTTAGTGAACCTTCTTCCTCTTCTTTCCTTTTCTCCCTTTTTTTTAATCCGTTGCCTCGGATTTCTCTCTTTGTCCTTCTTTTTCTTTCCCTCCCTACTTCTCTTCCTGTGCTACCCTAATTTAGTAGCCAGAGCATATGGCATGTATTTGTTTGGTTAGTTGGTCGATAGATATGTTTTGTCCAAGCTTAATTTGTCATTCTTTTTCCATAAAGATAAAGGCCTGTTGCCTGCTTCGAGAACCTTGTTTTTCTTGATGAAATTGTGGCTCATCACCGCGGCTTATAGGTTGTAACTCTTTATCTTTATTCATTTCAATCTTCAGTTAGCTTTTCGAGTTAGAATTTAGTCTTCCCCTAATTGAATATCTTCCATTGTTCTCTTTCTACCTTGTTTCTCATCCTGTCTTGTGTGTAAAATATTAATGAACCCTGAGTTTAGTTTAGTTGATTCATATATCCACTCGTAAGAGATGACATCTAGCAGGTTTGGAGTTCGAGCCTCAATATCTGCAATCTCTTCTCCTATTTCCGGCCGAGGCTTCCTTTGTACCATAAAAATATATATTATCAAGCATTCTTTGATGAATAGTTTCCCATGGTTTGTCTCTTTTTTTGATAATGCTGTTCTGGGTTTATTTGCTGTAGGAAGGGATGGAATTTATGACAATAGTTAATAATTTCACCCTTCATTTTTTTCCGGTTTTCCCTTATGCGCTCCATCTTCCCGAACCCTTCTTTTGTGCTGGAATACTTGTCTGAACATATTTTTGCTGAGAATTTTGGAGCAATACTTCCAACATTTCTTTCTTCATTTGCAGGAACCAGTTACGCTTCTCGAGTACTCCATGAATGCTGTTACAGAAGGCATCGATGCTATAGCCACCACCCGTGTTCTAATCCGTGCAGAGAAAAGCCATGTATCTACTCACGCTTTGACCGGTGAAGCCATTCATCGAACATTTAGGTACCGTTTCTTCTTGCCTTTGTTTCCATCGACATTTTCAGTACCTACACCTCCTAAAGTCAGTCCATAAATCAATTGTCCTTATGTGCTGGTGCCAGTGGAACTGGGGCAGGAATGGATATTGTCGTTTCCAGCGTCAAGGCTTATATTGGTGCAATAAACAAGATGTTGGGTTTCAAGGAGCAATATCCAACGAAGGCATCTGTCGAAAAAACTCCGGTTTCAGCTTAGGTAAGTTGCTTATCAATACCGATCTCGACCCTCATACATGCATACGTAGTATGTCAGTTTTATTACTCCATGTTAGCTCCCCTGTTCATCACGCAAATGTGACAATGCTTTGAAAGGTTTTTTTTTTTTTTTGGTATATAAAGTTTCAGAGACAGAAACGTTCATAGAGTGTAAGAAAACGACATTGTTGTTTGGTTTTTGTTCTGTTCTGTTGTGAATTTGTAGTTTGTATTAAGAAATTGTCAAAAACTGAATGAAGCATGAGTTGTTATATTAAAGACAAATGAGTTTCCTTGATCTAAGGTGTTTCCAGATGATTCAAACTTGTTGCATTTGTTGTCTGACGACGAGTTTTCTACTTTGTAACTAAAGATTTTGAGTTACATTATGTGAATATATTACTTTATGGGTCGAGTCGCAATCTGAATTTATTTAAATCTCGTATCAAAGCCTAAGTGAGTTTGGACAGGCTCGAAAGCTCATTTTACTATTAAAAATAATCTGAAAAATATTGTTGTATTAATATTTAAATAATTTTTTTTTCATTGATTGAATAGTGAGCCTGTTCGTGTTGAGTCAATTTGAATAAAAAATCTCTTTACACTAGTTGGATCCGATGGGCAAGTTGTCTGATATTCGGTTTGGTATGAAAGATAATCTCTCAATCTCCTAAATTACATGATGGATTAATAAATCGAAGGTTGATTAGTTGGATCACTTCGATCGAAAATCATAAAATCATAAATCTATTAGGCTTGATGTAATGTTTAAAATTAAAGATTTATATGAATTAATAAAAATTGATTTAACTCGTAAAAAATCAGATAAAATTAATTTTTAACTAGTAAAAAATAAATATAAATAAAAAATTAATTTTCATATTAAAGATCACATTATTAGATCAAATATATTTTTTAATTAATAATTTATTATAATTATTACTTATTATTATATATTACAAGTAATCATCTGCCATTTTCCGCACGCTAACTATTTTATTATGTCATTTTGACCAAAAACTTTATTCTATTAATGCATTTTGAACGATTTGACCCTAATCTTTAAAATTAATTAAAAAAGGGGTAAGTCAATCTTTTAATGGTACAATCTCATTCAAACCTCTCTAAAGTTCCATAAGAGGGAAAGGGAAATAAAAAAGATATATATTTACTAAGAATATAATATGGAAACTTGTTAAAAAGAATTATTAAAAAAATACAAACCACTAAATAAAGCAAAATTAATAAAGAATAAATAAATAAATAAAAACAAAAAGTTGGGTTTTGGTAAGAAATTGTCGTCTTTCAACAAAGGGAAAGAATGGTAATTATAATAACAAAAAAAAAAAAAAGACCCAAATATTCCTCGAAACTATTAATAATAATAATAAATTAATAAAAAAATAACAAATAAAAGTTGTGTTTAGACAGAGAGTGTTTGGAAAATTTCATTTCAATCAACATTTTAGAAAATCCAAAAATGAATTTATCTATTTATTTTATTTCGGTAAAAGTAAAAATAAATTTCAAAATTCGAATTCAAACATCTCAAATACATTTACTTGAAATTTGAAAAAAATATTTGTGCTTTTTCAATTGAGATAAAATAATTCTTTAAATCAAAGAATAATCAATAACATATCAATTGTATATTATCTCCCCGTGAATAAATTCAAATGAAACTGTTATATCCTCTACCGAAAGTGAAGAAAAAAGAATATCATATTTTGATGAATTTCTTTAAATATCATTTTATTTAACCCTAATATATTTTTTATTTTGCATATTATATATATACATATAAATATAAATGTATTCTATTACTTTTACTATCATTCATTTTTGTAATTATTTTTTTATCTCAGGAAATTTTAATAATCTAAATTCAAATAAAGCAATGAAAAATATTAATATTTAAAAATAATGCATTTTAAAATACTTTTATTTTAAATTTTTTCAAAATTTTAAAAGTTCTCCATACGTACATATACATATATACATATATATATATATTATGCAATGGACAAGTTTTGGTGTAAAAATAGTAATTTAAACAAATTTCTTTAAAAAATTAAAAAAAAGTTAAAATTATTTATTATAAAAAAAAGGAAAGAAAAAACTAAATTTAAAGAGAGAATTATGCCATCCATTTTGCCTCTCTGTCAATTTTATTTAAAAAAAAAAAAGGGAAAAAAGCCTTCAAATATCAAAATCTTCCATTTTCTCTCTGTTTTTCTGTCTGTTTCTCTCTCTTTCTCTCCAACATACAGCCAATCTTTTCCCCCCAGAAACCCACAAAAACTAATAACAAACCAACCCTGAAAGAGAAAGAGAGAAGAATTTTTTTTATTATTATTAACATTCAAAAAGAGAGAGAAATTTGAGAGAAAATCCAGGTATAATTTTTTTTCCAATTTTTATCTATTTCAATCTTATTTTTTTTTCTCATTTTGAAAGTGAATTTGAGGATTTCATTTATCTTTTGATCCTCGGATTTCTTCCGTGCATTTCCGTAGACCCTTTTCTGAATTAAGTCTTACTTTTTCTGGGTTGTCGTTTAATTTCTAATTTGTTTACGTTTTTATCTTTAATTCTCTGCTTTTTTTTTTTTTTAATTGAAGGCAAGTATAATCGTGTGGCTTGGTGGTAAGGCTTAATGCGTCTCTTTTCTCTTTTAATTTTATATATATATATATATTCTAACGTGAAGATGTAAATTTTATTGAAAATTCATCTCATGACGTTTAATTAATGCAATTATTGTTAATTCAATTGTACATTTAGCTTCTTTTTTTGTGTTAAATTGTATGACATTGCCTTTTGATCATACATTGCTCATTGCTGTGGTTTTGTCTGGATAAATGGAATTGTTGGCTTCTTTTTTGTTGTACATATGTGGAGGTGTTCTATTATCAATCATGAGATTAACGAATGCAATCCACATTTTGTCGATGCCCAACTTTTAAATTCCTTATCGTTTTTTTCGTTGTAAATTTCCAGAATTGTTAAAAGATGACAGATAATTGGGTATCATAGTTTTATTAATTTTGCAATGTGTTCATTGGATTACGAATGAATGTCTTCTGGAATTATGCAGGTACATTCTCCTCTTTCTAGCTACTTTGTTCGACTAGAAAATACTGACGATTTGTATTTGAAGAAAAGAACAAGGATGCGGCGGTGGCTTTGCTGTTCCCGTCAGGTAAAGGAGAATTATCAACCACATGAAAATGAGCACTTGAAGAGCCCCAAGAATTATACAGATGGTATGTTATTTTTTTATGCTAACCTGATTCGGCAATTCTGATTTTACGTTAGGAATCTTCGGGTTGCATGATTCATGTATTTATGTTCTTGCAAATATAGATGTTATAAATTAAATTTTGGAGAACATCTTATAGCTATTTACGTTACTCTGGTGAATCGAAATGCAACCCCGGCATTTCTTTGCATGTGTTGTTAGTCTTGTTCATTACCTATATATATATATATTTGCTTTGTTTAGAAAGTCCTAAGGCTATGCATGTTTTGGTTTAAAAACACGCTCCGCTTTAATCATTGAATATCACCGTGGAAGCTTCTACATTTTTAGTCAATATTTCGTTCGTCATTCAAATTTGGAAAATAATAATTTTTTTGAGTAATTCAACCTTATTATGAGTTATGCAAGAATTAGGGGTTATTTAAGACGTCTTTCTTGCTTAATTTATTTTTTAGTGTTCCCCAAAAGAAAAAGTTTGCTTAAAATTTAAGATGATTGGCATTTGTTGTCCAATCTTCTAATCTGGTATCTTAAATATGAATGTCTCTGTTGAAGGTTCTTTAGATGAAAGATTTTTTTCCCCTTTTTACTGTTTAATTGTTTCATTTCTAATCATTTTTCTGTTGGCATGCTTGTATTTTTAGAATAATTTATCATTGCTTCCGCCATGTGCTTTCAGGGCAGCAAAAAAACTCAAGGGTGGCAGCTCCTTTCAAACATGAAGGGCAAAAATCCATACCCCCTATTGAAGTGCCTGCATTATCATTGGAAGAATTGAAAGAGAAGACTGACAATTTTGGATCGAAGGCTTTGATTGGTGAGGGTTCCTATGGAAGAGTTTATTATGCAAACTTGAACAATGGAAAAGCTGTGGCTGTGAAAAAGCTTGATGTTTCCAACGAGCCTGAGTCAAATGTGGAGTTTTTGACCCAGGTGTGTAAGCAACTTTGCAGAAGGGTCTTTTTTCCTAATTAGTTCTCTTTTGATATATAATTCTTATCAGTAATGCAAATTCAGGTCTTTTATATCATGTTTTCTCCCTTGTTTCTTAACACTTCCATTGCACAAATTTCCTTTGTTTAGGTTTCCATGGTTTCAAGATTGAAGAATGAAAATGTTGTTGAGTTGCAAGGCTACTGTGTTGAAGGAAATCTCCGCGTGCTGGCATATGAGTTTGCGACAATGGGATCACTACATGACATATTGCACGGTTTGTGAGGCCATCATATTATATATTAGTTCCTAATTTAGATTTATCTGACAAAAAATTTTTGTTATACAAAGTAGACTCTATTAGTTTGACCTTTTTTTTCTTTTTCCGGGAAATTATAGGAAGGAAGGGAGTTCAAGGGGCCCAAGCAGGTCCAGTTCTCAACTGGATGCAGCGGGTAAGAATTGCTATCGATGCCGCAAGGGGCTTGGAATACTTGCACGAGAAGGGTCAACCCGCTGTTATACACAGAGATATCAGATCTAGCAATGTCCTTCTCTTTGAAGACTTCAAAGCAAAGATTGCAGATTTTAACATCTCAAACCAGTCTCCTGACATGGCTGCTCGTCTTCATTCTACTCGAGTTTTGGGGACCTTTGGTTATCATGCTCCAGAGTATGCTTTCTAACCTCTTTTAAATTATTTTCTGAACCAACCAGTGATTGGATCTTGCTGCGTGTTTAATTGATATTTTGTCTACTTCGGGTAAGTTTAAGGCCCATTCTTCGGTAACAGCTGGGAAATTATAACTGATTTAGTGTCCAGATTTATTATAACTTTTTTTTACGTGATTCCAAATTAGTGTTAACTTTTTTCCCCAAATGATGTTGCTATCAAAATTCCCGGCCTTTTCAACCTCTTTCATGATAGATATACAAATGCATCTAAGCTCCAACGGGCTGTTGCCTATATGTGGAGTCCACTGTCTATCTTGCTATAACTCAGGACTTGAATATGTAGGAGCGCCTGTTTTTTTCTGAATTCATCACTATTCCGGAGGAGCTGCAGATGATTTATGATTGTCTAGCTGATTTATGGCTCTAAATTTTCTAGATATGCAATGACCGGACAGTTGACTCAAAAGAGTGATGTTTATAGCTTTGGGGTTGTCCTCCTAGAGCTTCTGACGGGGAGGAAACCCGTTGACCACACAATGCCTCGTGGACAGCAGAGTCTTGTTACCTGGGCAAGTTTATTGCTTTCTCCTCTTTCTGTCCATCATTTCCCTTTTCTCTATCTGCTCCAGTATTGTTAACCGGACCGGTGGGCTGGAACCACTGGTCTAACCAGTCTGGTACACTATATTAAAACTCCTATTAACTGAACCGGTAGAAAACCGATTTAACCAGTAAAATGCCATAAAAAGTGATTTCATATATATATATATATATATATATTCAAAATTGATGAAATTTGAACTTTTAACCTTTTAGTTTTATATTAAAGACAATACGATTAAGTCAAATACATATTTTTATTAATTATTTATTATCTTTAATATTTATTTAATGTTAAAATCATTTTTTAAATATTTAAAATCTCACTTAAACCGGCGGGGAACCAGAGGTCTAACCAGTTTGACCTCCAGTCCCCTTTTTTAACCTTGAGCTAGTCTGATGGTGCATTTCTTTCACTTCCACTTAGGCGACTCCAAGACTAAGTGAAGACAAAGTTAAACAATGTGTAGATCCAAAACTGAATGGAGAGTATCCTCCTAAAGGAGTTGCTAAGGTATTTTTATCCTTTGTCCGCATTACTCGCACAAGTTTGATTTATGACCGAGGGATGGGGGTCAGTTTTGCGTCTTATAACTTTCAAAGACGTGTAGATGCACAACCTGACTAGCACTTAATTGGCTTTTGTTACATTTTTTTGTCGATCCAGCTGGCAGCTGTGGCAGCATTGTGTGTGCAGTACGAATCCGAGTTCCGTCCAAACATGAGCATCGTTGTTAAGGCTCTCCAACCACTGTTGAGGGCTCCGGCACCAGTATCAGGGACATAAAAACAGATAAAAATCCAGTTCTTCAGCCCTTTTTTTTAATCGAAATTTCTGCAAGCTATTTACAGTTCGGTTTCCATTAATTCCATCAATTCACTAAATATTTAATATATATATATTTCTTTCTCTCTTTCTTTCCAATTTTTTCATACATGACATCGATGTGTAGGATCAGGTTGGACTGTTTAATGTCGATAAGATCATCTCTCTCTGTTTCTGGTTTCTGATGGTTTTTTTCGAGTTGTAGTCATGAATTGACCAAGGGATTGGGTCTTGTGGGTGGATATAAATGTTACAGAGTATATGTTTGCTTCATATTATTAATTCTTCTTTGTGACCAAGTCTAGTCTTGAATCTTTGGTCTGTGAATTGTTGATGATTTAAGTCAATATGCTTTGATTTTTGAGTTCTTATCATTTGGCGAAAGATGTCTGCTGAGTTTGATATAGACCTGTTTAAGAGTTGGATAGTTTGCTTGGTTCGAGTCTGGGTATAATATTTTATGATCCGGGATAGCCTAGGCCAAATTCGGGCTTAGGTTTGAATTTCAAAATTTTCGAGTCACGGTCCGATCCATGAGCAGATCTAGTTTGATAGCAACGAATCAATTCCATGTCAGCCTTACTAATTAAAAACATTACTGCAATAATTGCACTTCATCTCTCTCTTGTTTCGACACTTCATTTCTTTTGAAATATTTGTGTTTGATACTTATGTACGATATATATTCAGACATGAAATGTAACCACACATAACTCCGAAGTTGAAACACGGCATGAATTATTAACATGTCGAATAATACGAATTATTAAACATGCAATTTATGACAAATCCAAAGTTTCTTTCAGTAGTCATCTTTAAAAGGCAATATTTAGTAAGTTAATGATTCAAAACTTAATATTTGTAATTTTTTTTATCTCTAAATTGAGGTCTCCATATAACCCTTTAAACATGACATGACATATGAAAGTAATACAAAAACATAACATAAACACATAGAAGTAATACAAAAATATGACATAAACATATAAATTACCGAATTTAGTAAATTCTTAAATTCCTCAAATTGAGATTGAGATTGGATCAATGATCAAGCAAGTGATTCCATTTTTGGCAACATTTCCAACGTGTGCAGCCATCTCCTTCCTTGTAAAGGAAATCCGTGACCCTTGCAAGGTTGAGAATGCATGCCAGAACCGGCATTGGAACAACCTTCGATGTGGGTCTAAATATCAACTCCTCGTTTATCTTTCCAAGCATTCTCGATTTGCTACTTCAACTCGTTGCATGCCTCTTCTTCTGAAACTCCATGTTGTTTCATGTAGCATTCTATGGCCGATGCAAGATGCCCTCTCTCCTGCTCAAAACGCATACCTAAATAAAAATGTGTAATTTTAGTCGATGCTAAGAAAAAACAAATCAAACCAGATCAATCAAACAAACCAATTGAATTGAGAATCAGTGGTCTGTCCAATTTGATATAAATTATTAAATCGAAAATTTTTTACGCACTCAAATAAAAAGCATAATTTTAGTCGATGTTCAAAACCGGACCGGATCAATCAATTGAACTAGTTGAATCGAAAATTACTGGCCTATTGATATGATATATATCATAAAACTGAAAATTCGCTAAACCGATAAAAAATTAGTTAGAATAAGTTAATTGGTAAAAACCAATAACAACCTGCAAAAAACGTTAAAAACCAAATCTAAACTTATATATAATTTTTTAAAAAAATTTGTTGTATATAATAAGATTTCACCATTTACCCTTACATTTTATGTAAAAAAAAATTTCAAATTATTTAGCCAAATAGGTATGTTTTATTAAGTATTTATAATATTTAATACTTATTTAATATTAAATATTAAAATTATTTATTTAATGTTTAAATTCTTTTTTAATAAAATTAGATGATTCAATCGGTTCAACCGATCAAAAAACTAAATTAATAATCACAGGTTTCACCAATTTGATCTTCGATTCAATTTTTTAAACATTGATTTAAGTTTTATTCACTGTGTGTGTATATATATATATATGTTATTGCATAAATAGAAAATTATGCTGACAAGATCTATTTAATTCTAAATATAAGTAAAAATCATCTTTTCAAATTCGAAAAAAAAAGAAGGAAAAAGTAAATAAGAAAAGAAGTTCCTTCTGTGAAACAGTATCGTCCATGAGCCTAGCAATTAAGGAAGAAGCTGTAATGATTTTAGGGTTTCTGGATGCCCAAATAAATATCTCTTTTGTCACCTCCCATACCAACAAAAGCTGTGATTGTAACCATGAAATAGCCAGAAGATACTAATGCATTTCTCATGTACTCCTCCGCCGTTGGTACATAGTTTTCATGGTGCCATTTGGCCTCCACAAAATAAGCACTACATAATTGTTTCATCCATGGAAAATAAATAAATAATAAAGAAAGAAAGAAAGAAAAGCCAAAAGAAATACATCAGCTATTAGTCCTAATAACTATCCAGGTCTAGATTAACGTAAGACTTAATCTAAAAGCCAAGTTATCTATCCAAATTCAAAATCTTATGTAATATTTAAAAATAGTTTGAATAAAATAATAAATTTAAAAAATGAGCTTGGATAAAAAAATAAGATCCGTTAAAAAACAAATCTAGCATTGGCTTCAATATTCAAGATTGAGCTCGACCGAATCTATTTTTTAATTATATAATATATTATTTTTATATTTATATATATGATGAAATTTATATAATAGAAAGAATAAATATATAAGATTATAGTGAAAATATTAAAAAATATTTTAAGTTGTTTATATTTAAAACTTAATAAAAAATATTAAATTATTTTGTTTAAAAAGTTTATAGGAAAAAATAACATATAAAATCGAATCCAAAAGTGTCTAAAGTACCATTTAAAAATATGGATAAATTTGGGTAGACTTTAAAATCTATATTTCAGATTGAACCTGACTTGTATTAATATATACAGTGTTAAAACTATATTTAAGCCAATCTGACTCATGAACTTCCATAATCAACATATACATATATGTGTAATGGGGTAGGATAAATGGAATGAATTTTCTTTCATGAAAATCATGATAAATGAGATAGGGGTTTGACTTTCAGAGTTTAATTAACTGAATTGGTTCGTACAATTATTTTTAAAAGGTGATATTCAATAGATCTATCTTTTTTTTATCTTTAAATTATGGCCTCTTTTATACCTCAAAAAATAGTGATTTAGCTAGTGCTAATTTACGGCTTCTTTCCGTATTGAACACTGTATAATTTTCCCTGCTTTGTCATCACTTCCTCCATTTCTTCATAAACATCTAAGAGTGCGTTGCCGAACACCTTCATGTATGCCGGGAGTTGATTTATACAATCAGCATCCCACCAGTTTAAACTCTAGATTTCAATCATTCTACATATACCATAGTATGAAGACAAAGAATATAATTATATATGATGCTGTGCAGATATATATATATATATATATAAGTTGCTGACCTTTCACTCGTATTTGTAAAGAGTTCTAGTTCTTCAAATGTGCCATAGACATTGGATATGTCATCCATAGTTGATGTCATAATTATATCTTTTGTTGATGTCCATTTACAAATTAATATGAATAAATTTTGATAAAATTTAAAATATATTTTATGTCGGATTGAACTTGGGCTTGTGTATATAATAATAATACTCTACGTAAGCCCGACGTGAACCCAAGAAAGCACTTCCACTAAAGTTTGACATATATACGCGTAATAGAAATAGAGATTGGACTCACCACACTGAATATTAAAGCCATTCTCTCTAAGCAATTAAAATGGAAGAGAAGTAACCTCGAGAATTTTGTCATCGTCTTTGCATTACTCATGGTCATGAATATTTTGCAAAGCATCGTCTATCTCTCTTTAGAAATGATAACTCAAACTTAAGTATTTGATTGTATCAATTAAACACAATTTGTGTGATGAATTATCATGATCCATAGGTACGTTAAGCATCCTCATTACTTCTTATTTCAGCTCTTCATATTGTATTTGAGTTGCAGCATCAATGTTCTGCAAAAAAAAAAAAAGTAATTTAAAGACAAGATTTTCATGAATACAACGAGAAACACACTATATGTATGAATTTAAGGACATTATTTTTGGTGGTGGATAGATAGATACATATTGTAGGAAGAAATTTTTAATGAATTCATTATATACATGTATATAGTATTTACCACTTTAGAAGGAGATGAAAGGAAAATTTCCCCCCAAATGCTAGTATGAAAGTCGACTGAGCGACGACGATTCTCATTATTGGACATGTAACCATAAGTTGATGAAGCAAAAGGAAGCAGCTGTGTAGAAGAAGAAGAAGAAAAAGTTTTAGTCGACGACATTTCTTCAGCTAGCTAGTAATTATATGTTGCAAACACGACAAAGTAACCCTTTTCTTGTCGTCTTAAGGGTCTGACTTGTTTTTTTTTTTTTTTGAGTGGATTAAGAAAGAAGTTGTCTGATCCTCGCTTGATTTTTTCTTTTTATTGAGTTTTGGTGTTGTTTATGGTGGAGTGTATGTGCTGTTTGATAGCAATTTGCATATTATTAGGACTTTACATATCGTGGTGTTTAGTTATATTTTTCATTGATGTGCTTTCTTAGTTTATAGTTTATGTTATTTAGACTTTTTTTAAGTAATTGTATTTGATATTTCTGCTCAATATATATTCTAATATGGGTATAGATCTATACTTCTTCAAATTTATATAAAAAAAACTTAAAAAATTTATATATACTCATATCGAATACATATATGTATTTGATACTCACCTAATATGGTTATGCTAAGTGAGTTTGGGGTTGTTTATGCTAGAGTGTCCTGTATGTTGTCCTGTTTTGTGAGAAATATGATACTTATAAAGCACTTAATGCAAGATACGACACAAATACATATATCAAATTCTATATAATATGAAGTATTAACGTGTCAAAATTTATATAAATAAAAGATATTTTAAATATAATTATGATAAAATAAAATATATGAATATGACATAAACATTAATTGTCGGGTCTAGATGGGGTGATGTAAGCATCATTTGTTTTTAGGGTGGTGTTAAAAAATGGAATTAGATTAGTTGAACCAACAATTAGTAGCTTATCCACTTTAGTAGATATCATAATATCGAAAATTCTTTGAATTAATAAAATCACTAAAATTTTGAAAAAAAAAATTATTTTTAAATTATTTTTTTAATTATTATCATATGAGATGAGATTTGAACTTTTAGCCATATTGAATTTATATTAAGAATCATACCATTAAATCAAAAAAATATTTTTATTAAATATTTGCTATATTTATACTTACTTAATATTATATAGTTTTAATATAATCATCAATTTAATCGATTAAATTAATTAAAAAATAAAAAATCTTAATTATATGACATTTGATCTAATTTTTTAATAATATTTAAGCAGCTCGAAACTTCCGGATGATGTTTATGTTCTATCTTTGAACCTTTTGTTCTTCAGTAAAATGTTGAGTTAAAAGAATAAGTTGGTAGTGGTGGATATAAGTAATCTAAATATAATATTTTATTTATAATTGTTTTAGTGAATATAATGGGTAATACGTTAAATTTAAATCAGCTAAACCTTCAAATGTTTTAGGAAAATGAAAGTTAATTTAGCTTTTGTAAGTTTACATTATTGTAATTTAAAACTAAAAATGAGTTTTTTAATTTTAAAAATTTATAAGTAATAATTATTGTATCTTAAAATAAAAAAATAATACTACAATTTCAACTCTCCTAAATTATAGTAACATATAAAATTAAATTACAAATTAAAACAAATAAAATTAAAAATTTTAATATTATTGAATTAATTTAAAGTTATTTAATATTAATACATATTTAAAAAAAAATTTCAAAAACTTTGAGGACCATGGCCCCCTAATCCCCATTAAGATCCCCATTGTATAAAGGGAAAGATTAAGGACACCCTTAAGCCTTAAAAAATGTAATTGTTATATTATTTTTGTTAATTTCAAAGAAAAAAATTTTGGATAGTTAATAGATTATCTATAAGCATCTGCTAATCGAATCTATATATATATTTAGTTATTTATGTCGACATGTCATGTTTTACGATTTTTAATCAATCGTGTAAAAATAATAAAAATATAAATTATTTGGTCTACGTACCGAAATTGATAACATTCGAGATTATGCAAGATTATACACAAACGATCTTTTTTGGCTCTCTCTTTAGTTCTATGTCTCTTATCCATAAGAGGTCTTCTAAAGAGTGGATTCGTAGGGTCCCAAATGAATTGGCTTGTTCGATAAAAATATTGTTATTGGAAGATCTATTTTGTGTCTGGTACTGCATGGTTTCACTCTGTAAGAACTCTACACTTAATAAAAAGTTATATAAAATTTTATAACTATAAATATAAATTTTATTATTATCTTTTTACATTTATTACTATATTAGCAATTATTTTTTATGTTGCATATCATTTTATTCATAATATTTTTTACTTGTGTGTTATAAATTATTTATTACTTTGTTATGAAATATTTATGTCATTAGTCGGTTCCACATTATATACTAAAATAAGATACATATTTACCAAAATAATACATAGTAAAAAAATAGCAAAGTTTAGTAACTTAATATTATTAAAATTGTAATTATAGAGATACCAAATATCATAGGTTTATAGTTTTTTTTCTAGTAATATTGGTTTGTAAAATTAGTAATAAACTACAAAATATTTTCTTTTTTAGTAATATTTATCTAATATTTAGTCATTTTAAATTTGTTTAGAATAATACAACAATTGAGATAGCTAAATGTATCGAAATTAATTTAATAATACACAATAATATAGTTATTATATTTCTCAATACATATATGCAAGAACATTTTTAAATTAAAAACAATTTTATATTCTTCAAAATTAATATTTTTAAAATTATTAATTTTGTTCTTGTAAAAATCTCTTAAACACTAAATGTTTCAAAATAAAAAATTAAGAATATAATAAAATTAATTAACTCGAGTTTACTATTGGTACTCGTGTTCCTAATAATAAAAGTAAAATGTTTGAATAAAAATTAAAAAATAGAAAATCAATGATCATGTGTTTATTTATAAAAAACATAATTAAGTTCTTTATATAAGAATTAAAAAAAAAAGAAATTAAAGTATATTTACTAAAATAAAGATTCATTTAGGCATTGACTTAATTGTAAATTAATCCTCTGAATTAATATAATCACAAAACTTAAAATAGAACTAAATTTTGATGTTATAAATATAATGATACTTCTAATTAAAAATATAGATTATTTACTATTATGTTACTAATTATTTACTACCATACTAATTTATCAGTAATTCACTATCATATTAATCATTATTTACTAACATGTTATTAATAATTATGTATTATATTATCATTCGTTTACTAGTATATCATTAAACATTTTTTACGTATTATTAATCATTTATTACTGCTATATTATTGATCATATAATATTATATAATTAATCTTTTACTACTATTTTATTAGTCATTTACTATTTATTTAAAATTTTCTAATAATAATTTTATTTAGTAAAATTTTCACTCTAAAACTAATTAACTTAATGCTACAAATTAATACTATATATGAATTTATTAAAATATTAATACTTTAATAATTTTTTAGTAGCTTTAGTACACAAAAATAAAAATAATGTGTTACACTTTTATAACTTTTATCCATCTTTTAAAAAATTTGTTACGTATTTTTTTAAACAATTCTATAAAATTCATCAATGTATGAAGTTATTGAAATATAAGATATTTAGTAAAATGATGATAGTTCTGAAACTTTTTCAGTACCTTAATATTCAAATTATTTTTGGTAATTTTTATTTATTATATGATAATAATAACTTTACATGTCTTTGTCAATAAATTCTATAAAAAGATATAAGCAAAATTTAATAATTTAGTATTACTAAACTTTAGATAGTTTTATAATTTTCAGTAACTTTGATATACTAAATTATTAATCTCAAAGAATTTAAATGACTTTAATAACTTATAACTAACTTTAAAATATATAATTATTTTTTATAACCTTTATACACTATGAAAGTATATCGCGTATTAACTTTTATGATAATATGAACATTATTAGTTGTAGATAAAAGCTTTTAAAAGATTCAACAGCTTTATAGTTTTTCTAATAATTACAGTTTACAATAGCAGTAATATCGAATTATGTTATATTTTTTTTAATATTGATCTATTATTTAGTAATCTCATACATTGTTTTATAAGAAACTTTTTAAAAAAATTAGTAATTTAAAGTTATTAAAAAATCAAATACTTAGTTCTTAAAAAAACATATATTTTATAATTTTCGATGACATTGATT